>JAIUJO010000696.1:130000-142105 GCA_023846275.1 Vanilla planifolia | reverse complement strand
CTTCTTCTTCTTCTTCTTTTTCTTCCTCTTCTTCTTCTACTTCTTCTTCTTTTTCGTCTTCTTCATATTCTTCTTCTTCTTCTTCCTCTTTTCTTCTTCATATTCTTCTTCTTCTACTTCTTCTTCTACCTCTTCATCATCTTCTTCTTCTTCTTCTTCTAATTTATGTAATTCTTCTTCTTCATCTTAATCATCATCATCTTCATCTTCTTCTTCTTCTTCTACTTCTTTTTCTTCTTCATTTTATTCTTCTTCTTCTTCTTCTTCTTCCTCTTCTTCTCTGTCTGCTTCTTCTTGTTCTTCTTCTACTTCTTCTTCCAATTCTTCTTATTCATCTTCTTCTTCATCTTCTTCATCTTCTTCATCATCTTCTTCTTCTGCCTCTTCTTCTTCTTCTTTTTCATATCCTTCTTACAATTCTTGTTCTTCTTGTTCTTCTTCTTCTTCTTCTTTCTATTCTTCATCTTCTTTTTCTTCTTCTTCCTATTCTTCTTCGTCTACTTCTCCTATTTCTTGTTTTTCTTCTAGTTTTACTTCTTCCTCTTCTTCTTCTTGTCCTCCTCATACTTCTTCCTCGTCTTCTCCTTCTTCTTCTTTTTCTTCTTCAACTTCTTCTTCGTCTTCTTCTTCTTCTTCTTCATCTACTTTCTTTTTTTTTGTTCTTCTTCTTCTTCTTCTTCTCTTTCTTCTTCTTTATCTTCTTCTTCTTCTACTACTTCTTCTTCTTGTTGTCGTTCTTCTTCTTCTTCTCCTACTTCGTCTTCTTCTTCTTCTTCTTCTACTTCTTCTTCATCTCCTTCTTCTTCTTCTACTACTTTATCTTCTTCTTCTTCACCTTCTTCTTTCTACTCTCCTCCTTCTCTTTCTTCTTCAGTTTCTTCTTCGTCATCGTCTTCTTCTTCTCCTTCTTCTTCCTATTTTTCTCCTTCTTATCTTTCTTCTTTTTCTTCTCCTCCTCCTCCTCCTCCTCCTACTTCAACTTCTTATTCTTGCTCTTCTTCTTCTTCTTCTTCTTCTTCTACTTCTTCTTCTAATTCATCTAATTCTTCTTTTTCTTCATTTTATTTTTCTTCTTCTTCCAATTCTTCATTGTCTTCTTCTTCTTGTACTTCTTTTACTTCTTTCAATTTTTCCTCTTCTTCTTATTCTTCTTCTTCATATTCTTCCTTTTATTCCTCACCTTTTTCTTCTTCTTCCTCTTCCTCTTCTTTTCTTCTAATTTTCTGCCTTCTTTTTCTTCTTTTTCTTCATCTTCTTGCACTTCTACTTCTTCCCCTACTTCTTCTTCTTCTTCTTTTACTTCTTCTTTTGCTTCTTCCCTTTCTTCTTCTTAAACATCATCATAATTGTCATCATCTTCTTCTTCTTCTTATTCTTCTTCTTCTGCTTCTTCTTCTCCAATTCATATTCTTCTTCTTCTTCTTCTTCTTCTTCTTCTACTTCTTCTTTTTCCTCTTCTTTTTCTTCTTCATCTTCTTCTTCTTCACATTCTTCTTGCTACTCTCCTTCTTCTCTTTCTTCTTCTGTTTCTTCTTCTTCTCCTTCTTCTTCTTCTTCATCATCTTCTCCTTCTTCTTTCTATTTTTCTCTTTCTTATCTTTCTTCTTCTTCTTCTCCTCCTCGTCCTCCTCCTCCTCCTTCTTCTTCAACTTCTTCTTCTTCCTCTTCTTCTTCTTCTTCTTCTATTTCTTCTTATTCTTCTGCTCCTAATTCTTCTTCTTCTTCTTCTTCTTCTTCATACTCTTCCTTTTCTTCCTCACCTTTTTTTCTTCTTCTTCCTCTTGTTCTTCTGCTTCTTCCTCTTCCTCTTCTTCTTCTTCTTCTCCTTCTTCTTCTACTTCTTCTTCTCCTTCTTCTTCTTCTTCTCCTTCTTCTTCTTCTCCTTCTCTGCCTTCTTCTTTCAATTGTCCTTCTTCTTCTCTTTCTTCATCTTCTTCTTCTTCTTCTTCTTCTCTTTTGTTCTTTCTCTTTCTATTCTTCTTCTTCTTCTTCTTCTTCTTCTTCTCCTCCTCCTCCTCCTCCACCTCCTCCTCCTCCTTCTTCTCATTCCTTTTCTTCTTCTTCTTCCTCTTCTTCTTCTTCTTCTAATTTATCTAAATCTTCTTCTTCTTCTTCATCATCATCATCTTCATCTTCTTCTTCCAATTCTTCTTCTTCTTCTTCTTCCTCTTCTTCTTTGACTGCTTCTTCTTGTTCTTCTTCTACTTCTTCTTCCAATTCTTCTAGTTCTTCTTCGTCTTCTTTTCTTCTTCTTGTTCTTCTTCTTTTTCATCTTCTTCTTCATCATCAAGATCATCTTCTTCTTCTTCTTCTTTTCCTCCTCCTCTTTCTTCTTATACTTCTTTTCCTTCTTCTTCCTCTTCTTCTTCTTTCTTTTTCTACATGTTCTTCTTCTTCTTCTTCTTTTTCTTTTTCTTTTGGTTCTACTTCTTCTTCTTCTACTTCTTGTCCTCCTTCTTCTCCTCCTTCATCTTCTCATTCCTCTTCTCCTCCTACTTCTCCTTCTTCTTCTTCTTCTTCTTCTTCTTCTTCATCTTCTCCATATTCTTCATTTTCTTTCTCTGCTTCCTCTTCTCCTTCTTCCACTTCTTCTCGTTCTTCTTCTTCTTCTTCTTCTTCTTCTAATTTTCCTCCATTGTTTTCTTCTAATTCTTCATCTTCTTCCACTTCTTTTGCTTCTTCCTCTTCTTCTTCTTCTTCTTCTTCTTCCTCTTTTACTTCTTGTTCTTCTTCTAGTTCTTGTTCTTTTTCTTCTTCTTCTCGTCCTTCTTTTTCTTCTTCTTTTTCTTCATCTTCTTCCACTTCTACTTCCTCCCCTACTTCTTCTTCTTCTTCTTCATTTACTTCTTGTCCTTCTTCTTCTTAAACATCATCATCATCGTCATCATCATCATCTTCTTCTTATTCTTCTTATTCTTCTTCTTCTTCTTCTCCAATTCATATTCTTCTTCTTCTTCTTCTTCTTTTTCCTCTTCTTTTTCTTCTTCATCTTCTATTTCTTAACCTTCTTCTTCCTACTCTACTTCTCTTTCTTCTTCTGTTTCTTCTTCTTCATCATCATCTTCTTCTTCTTCTCCTTCTTCATCTTGCTCTCCTTCTTGTTCCTATTTTTCTCCTTCTTATCTTTCTTCTTCTTCTTCTCCTCCTACTCCTCCTCCTCCATCTTCTTCAACTTCTTCTTCTTCCTCTTTTTCTTCTTCTTCTACATCTTATTCTTCTACCCCTAATTCTTCTTCTTCTTCTTCTTCTTCTAATTAATCTAATTCTTCTTTTTCTTCATTTTATTCTTCTTCTTCTTCCACTTCAAGTTCTTCTTCTTCATATTCTTCTGTGTGTTCTTCTTCTTGTACTTCTTTTACTTCTTCCAATTTCTCCTCTTCTTCTTCTTCATATTCTTCCTTTTCTTCCTCAACTTTTTCTTCTTCTTCCTCTTCTTCTTCTACTTCTTCCTCTTCTTGATCTTGTTCTTCTTCTTCTTCTTCTTCTTCTTCTCCTTCTTCTACTACTTCTTCTCCTTCTTCTTCTTCTCTTGCTTTCTTCTTCTCCTTCTCTGTCATCTTCTTCCTATTGTCCTTCTTCTTCTTCTCCTTCTTCTCCTTCTTCTTTCTCTTCCTCTTCTTCTTCTTCTCATTCCTCTTCTTCTTCTTCTTCCTTTTCTTCTTATTCTTCTACTTCTTCCTCTTCTTCTTCTTCTTCTTCTTCTAATTTATCTAATTCTTCTTCCTCCTCTTCATCATCATCATCTTCATCTTCTTCTTCCAATTCTTCTTCTTCCTCTTCTTCTTTTATTGCTTCTTCTTTTATTGCTTCTTCTTGTTGTTCTTTTACTTCTTCTTCCAATTCTTGTTGTTCTTCTTGTTCTTCATCTTCTTTTTCTTCTTGTTCTTCTTCTTTTTCATCTTCTTCCTGATCATCATGATCATCTTGTTCTTCTTTTTCTTCTTCTTTTTCTCTTCCTATCTCTTCTTCTACTGCTTTTCCTTCTTCTTCCTCTTCTTCTTCTTCTCGTCCTTCTTTCTTCTTCTACATCTTCTTCTTCTTCTTATTCTTCTTCTTCTTCTTCTTGTTCTTCTTCTCCTTCTTCTTCTTGTTCTACTTCTTCTTCTACTTCTTCTCTTCCTTCTTCCTCTTCACCTCCTTCATCTTCTCCTTCTTCTTCTCCTCCTACTTCTCCTTCTTCTCCTTCTTCTTCTTCTTCATCTTCTCATTCGTATTCTTCTTTTTCTTTCTATGCTTCGTCTTCTCTTTCTTCCTCTTCTTCTCGTTCTTCTTCTTCTTCTTCTTCTTCTTATTCTTCTAATTTTCCTCCTTCGTTTTCGTCTACTTCATCATCTTCTTCATCTTCTTTTGCTTCTTCCTCTTCTTCTACTTCTTCTTCTTCTTCTTCTTCCTTTTTTACTTCTTGTTCTTCTTCTAGTTGTTTTACTTTTTCTTCTTCTTCATCTTCTTCCACAACTACTTCTTCCTCTATTTCTTCTTCTTCTTATTTTTTTACTTCTTTTTTTACTTCTTCTCCTTCTTCTTCTTAAACATTATCATCATCATCTTCATCTTCTTCTTCTTCTTATTCTTCTTCCCCTTCTTCTTATTCTTCACCAATTCATATTCTTCTTCTTCATCTTCTTCTTCTTCTTCTACTTCTTCTTCTTCTTCTTCTTTTTCCTCAACTTTTCCTTCTTCTACTTCTTCTTCTTCCTCTTCTTCTTTTTCTTCTTCTTCTTCTTCCCCTTCTTCTTCTTCTGTTTCCTCTTCAGTTACGTGTTCTTCTTCTTCATCTTCTTCTTCAACGTCTTCTACTACTTTTTCTTCTTCTTCTTCTTCTTCTTCTTCTTCTTCATTTTCTTCTTCTTTTTCACCTTCTTCTTCTTCTTCTTCTTCTACATCTTCTTCCTCTGCTTCTTCTTATACTTCTTCTTCCTCTTCTTCATCATCTTTCTCTTCATCTCCTTCCTTCTCTTCTTCTTCTTTTATTTCTTGCTTTTCTTCTTCTTCTTCTTCTTCTTCGTCATCTTCTTTGTCTGCTTCTTCTTTTTCTTCTTCTTCTTCTTCTTCTTCTTCTTCTTCTCCATGTTCTTTATCTTCTGCTTGTAATCCTTCTCCTACTTCATCCTCTTTTTCTTCTTCTTCTTCTCCTTCTTCTTCAGCATCTTCTTCTTCTCCCTCTTCTTATTCTTCATCTTCTTCTTCCTTCTCTTTTTCATCTTCTTCTTCATCTTCTTCTTCTTGTTCTTCTTCTTCCTCTTCTTCTTCTTCTTCTACTTCTTCTTCTTCTTCTTCTTCCTCTTCTTCCTTTTTCTCTTCCACTTCTTGTTGTTGTTGTTCTTCTTCTTCTCCATCTTCTTCTTCTACCTCTTCTTCTTCTTCTTATTCTCCTTCTTCTTCTTCATCTTCATCTTCTTCTTCTTCTTCTACTTCTTCCAATTCTTCTCGCTCTTCTTCTTTTTTTTCTTCTTCTTCTACTTCTTATTCTTCTTCTTCTTCTTCTTCTTCTTTTTCTCTTCCTCTTCCTCCTCCTTCTTCTTCTCCTTCTCCTCCCTTTTCTTGTTTTCTTTGTTGTTCTTCTTTTTCTTCTCCTTCCTCTCCTTCATCTTCTCCTCTTTCTACTTCGTCTTTTTCTTCTTCTACTTCTTCACTTCTTCTTCTTCTTCTCCTTCTTCTCTTTCTTCTTCCTCTTCTTCTTCTTCTTCTTCTTCTTCTCCATCTTCTTCTTCTTCTTCTTCATCTTCTTCCTCATCTCCTTTTTCTTTTTCTCCTAGTTCTTGTTCCACTTATTCTTCTTCTTCCTCTTCTTCTTCTGCTACTACTAATTATTGTTCTTTTTCTTCTTCTTTTTTAACCCTTCTAATTCTTCTTCTTTTTCATCATCATCATCATCATCCTCTTCTTCCAATTCTTCTTCTTCTTCTTCTTCTTTCAATTCTTCTTCATCTAATTATTCTTCTTCTTCTTCTACCAATTCTTCTTGTTCTACTTCTTCTTCTTCTTCTTCTTATACTTTTTCTTCATCTACTTCTTCTTCTTCTTCATCTTGTACCTCCTCATTTTCTCCTTCTTCGACTTCTTCTTCTCCTCCTTCTTCCTCTTCTTTTTCTTCTACTTTCTTCTTCTTCTTTTTCTTCAAATTCTTTTACTTCGTCTTCTAGTTCATCTTCATCTTCTTCTTCTTCTGCTTCTTCTTCTTCATTTTTCCTGCTCTTCTTCTTCTTCTTCTTCAAATTCTTCTTGTTCTTATACTTCTTCTTTTTCTTATACTTTTTCTTCCTATACTTCTTCTTCTTCTTCATCTTCTTCCTCCTCCTTATCTTCTTCTCTTCTTATTCTTCTTCTTCTTCTTATACTTCCTGTTTCTTCTTCTTCTTATTATTCTTCTTCTTCTTCTTCTTCTTCTTCTTCTTCCTCTTCCTCTTCTTCTTCTTCCTCTTCCTCTTCCTCTTCTTCCTCGCCTTCTTCTTATTCTTGTTCTTGTTCTTCTTCTTCTTCTTCCCACGCTTGTCCTATTTCTCCTTCATCTTTTTCTTTTTTCTCTTCCTCTACTTCTTCTTCTTCTTCTTCTTCTTCTTCTCCTCTTAGTCCTCCTCTTACTTCTTCCTCTTCTTCCCCTTCTTCTTCTTCTTCTTGTTCTTCTTCTTCCCTTTCTTTGCCTTCTTTTTCTTCTTCTCCTTCTTCTCCTTCTTCTTCTTGTTATTCTTCTTCCTCTTCTTCTCCTTGTTCTTCCTCATCTCCTTCTTCTTCTTCTACTTCTTCTTTTTCATCTTTTTTTTCTTCTCCTTCTTCTTCTTCGCCATTTTCTTTTTTCTCATCTTCCTTTTCTTATTCTTCTTCTTCTTTTTCTTCTTCCGCTTCTTCTTCTTCTTCTTCTTCTACTACTACTACGACTTCTTTTTCTTCTTTTCCTTCTTCTTCTTCATCATTATCTTCTTCTTCTTCTTCCTGTACTATTTGTGCTTCAACTTCTTTTTCTTCTTCTTCTTCCACAGTATCTTCTTCTTCTTCTTCTTCTTCCTTGTATTCTTCTTTTTCTTCTTCTTTATTTTCTTCTTCTCCTTCTTATTCTTTTTCGTCTTTTTCTTCTTCGTCCCACACTTCTTTTTTTTTTCTTCTTTTTCTTCTTGTTGTCCTCCTTCTTCTTCTCCCTCTTCTTCTTCTTTCCACTTCTTCTTCTTCTTCTTCTTCTTCCAATTCTTCTACTTCTTCATTTTCTTTTTCTTCTTCTTCTTCTTTTTATTCTTCTACTTCCTTTTATTCTTCTTCTTCTTGTTCTTCTTCTTCCAATTCTTGTTGACTACTGGTTCTTCTTCTTCTTCTATTACTTCCAATTCTTCTTGTTCTTCCTCTTCTCCTTATTCTTTATCTTCCTCTTCTTCTTTTTCTTCTTGTTCTTCTTCTTTTTCTTCTGCTTCTTCTTCTTCATCTTCTTCTTTTTCTTTTTCTTCTAATTCTTCTAATTTTTCTCCTTCTCCTTCTTCTTCTTCATATTCATCGTCATCTTCTTCTTCCACTTCTTCTTCTTATTCTTCTTCTTCTTCTTCTTCTTCTTCTTCTTCGTAATCTTCTTCTTCCTATTCTTCTTCTTCTTCTTGTTCCTATAATTCTTCTACGTCTTCTTCCACTTCTTCCAATTCTTCTTGTACTTTTTCCTCTTCCTCTTCTTCTTCTTCTTCTACTTCTTCTTTTTCTTCTTCTTTTCTTCTTCTTATTCCTCTTCTTCTTCTTCTTCATCTTCTTCATCATCTTCTTCTTCTTCTTCTTCTTCTTTTCTTATTCTTCTCCTTCTTCTTCTTCTTCTTCTTCTTCTCCCTCTTCTTCTTCTTTTTCTTCTCCTTCTTCTTCTTCTCTTTCCTCTAGTTCTCCTCATTTTTTTCATCTAATTCTTCTGAATCATCTTCTTCTTCTTCTCCTCCTTTTCCTTCTTCTTTTGCTTTCTCTTCTTCTTCTTCTTCTTCTCATTCTTCTTTTTCTTTGCCTTCTTCTTCTTCTTCTTTTTGTTCTTCATCTTCTTCCCCTTCTTCTTCTTCTACTACTTTTTTTAATTCTTCTAATTCTTCTTCTTCATCATCATCATCTTCTTCTTCTTCTTGCAATTTTTATCTTCCTCTTCTTCTTATTCCTCTTCCTCTTCTTCCTCTTTTTCTTCCAACACTTCTTCATCTACTTCTTCTTCTACTTTTACTTCTTCTTCCAATTTTCTTATTCATCATCTTATTATTATTATTATTATTTTTATTATTATACATTTTCTTCTTCTTCTACTTCTTCTTCTTCAACTTCTTCCTCCTCATCTTCTTTGTTTTCATCTTCTTCTTCTTATTCTTCTTATTCTTCTTCTTTGTTCTTCTTCTTCTTCTTCTTCTTCTACTACTTCTTCTTCTTCTTCTTCTTCTTCTTTTTCTTCTTCGACTTCTTCTTCTTCTTCTTCTTACTACCCTTCTTCTTCTTCTTCTTCTTACTACTACTCTTCCTTTTCTTCTTTATCTTCTTCTTCATCTTCTTCTTCATCATCTTCTTCTTGTTCTTCCTTTTCTTCTTTATCTTCTTCTTCATCTTCTTCTTCCTCTTCTTCTTCTTCTTCCTCGTCTTCTTCTTTATCTTCCTTTTCTTCTTTATCTTCTTCTTCTAATACTTATTCTTGTTTTTCTTCTTCTTGTTATCCCCATACTTCTTCTTCTTCTTCATCATCTTCCTCTTCTTCTTCTTTTTCATCTTCTTCTTATTCTTATTCTTCATCTTCTTCTTCTTCTTCTTCTTCTTCTTCTTCTTCTCCTCCTCATCCTCCTCCTCCTCCTCCACCTCCTCCTCCTTCTCCTCCTCCTCCTCCTTCTTCTCCTTCTCCTTCTTCTTCTCCTTCTTCTTCTTCTTCTACTTCTTCTTCTTCCCCTTCTTTTTCTTATTTTCCTTCTTCCTCTTCTCCTTCTCCTTCTTCTTCTCCATTTTCATCTATTTCTTCTTCTTCTTCGTCTTCTTCTTCTTCTTCTTCTTCTACTTCTTCTTCCAATTCTTCTTGTTCTTCTTCTTCATCTTCTTCTTCTCCTTCTTCTTCTTTATTATTCTTCTTCTTCTTCCTCTTCTTCTCCTTCTCCTTCTTCTTCTTCCTTTTCTTCTTCTTATTCTTCTCCTTCTTGTGCTTCTTCCTCCTCTTCTTCTTCTTCTTCTTCTCGTTCTTCTTCTCCTTCTTCTACCTCTTCTTATTCTTCTCCTTCTTCTTCTTCTTCTTCTTCTTCTACTTCTTCTCCCTCTTTTTCTTCTTCTTATTCTTCTCTTCTTCTTCTTCTTCTTTTACTTATTCTTTTCACAAAACTTCTTTTTCCTCCTCTTCTTCATCTTCTTCTTCTTCTACACCTTCTTCTTCTTTTTCTTCTTCTAATTCTTTTAATTCATCTTCTTCTTCCAATTCTTCTTCTTCTTCTTCTTTTTCTTCTACCTTTTGTTCTTCTTCCTTGTCCTCTTCTTCTTCTTCTTATTCTTCTTCATCTACTTCTTGTTTTTCTTCTTCATCATCTTCTTCTTCTTCTTCTTCTCCCACATCATATTCTTCTTCTTCTTCTTTGACATAAACTTCCTATTCTTCTTCTTCTTGTTCTTCTTCTTCTTGCTCTTCTTCTTCTTCTTTGTTTTCTTATTCTTCTTCTTCTTCATCTTCTTCTTCTTCCTGTTCTTCATCTTCTTCTTTCCTCTTTTTCTTGTTCTTGTTGTTCTACTTCTTCTTCTTCATTTTCTTCTACTATCAACGCTTCTCCATCTTCCTTTTCTTCTTCATCTTTTCTTCTTCACCTCCTTCTCCGTCATCTTCTTCTTCTTCTTCTTCTTCCTCTATTTCTTCTTCTTCGTCTTCTTCTTCTTCTTATTCTTCTTCTTCATCCTCATCTTCTTCTTCCAACTCTTCTTCTTCATCTTCTTTTTCTTCATGATCTTCTTCTTTTTCTTCTTCTGCTTCTTCTTCTTCTTCCAATTCTAATTCGTCCACATCTTTTTCTTCTTCTATATCTTCTTCCAATTCTTCTAATTCTTCTTCTTCTTCTTCTCCTACTTCTTCCGCTTCTTCCTCTTCTCCTTCTTCCTCTTCAACTTCATCATCATCTTCTTCTTCTTCTTTTTCTTCTCCTTCTCCTTCTTCTGCTTCTTCTTCTACTTCTTCTTCTTCTTCTTCTTCTTCTTCTTTCTTTCTTCTTCTTCTTTGTCTTCTTCTACTTCTTCTTCTTCTTCTCCTTCTTCTTCTTCTTTCTTCTCTTCATCTTCTTCTTCTTCTTCTTCTTCTTCTTCTTCCACTCCTTCTTCTTGTTCTCCTTCTTTACCTTCTCCTTCTTGTTCTTTTGCAACTTCTTCTTCTCCTTCTTCTTCTTCTTCTTTTTCTTCTTCTTATTCGTCTTCTTATTCTTCTTCTTCTTTTTCATTTTTTGCTTCCTCTTCTCTTTCCTCTTCTTCTTCTCCTGTTTTGTTTTCTTCTTTTTCTTCTTCTTTTTCTTATTCCTCTTCTTCTTCATCATCATCTTCTTCATCATCATTTTCTTCTTCTACTTTATCTTTTTCTACTTCTTCTCCTTCTTCTTCTTCTTCTTCTTCTCCTCCTCCTCCTCCTCCTCCTCCTCCTTCTTTTCTTCTTCTTTTCTTATTCTTCTTCTTCCACTTGTTCTTCTTCTTCTTCTTTTTCTTCTTCTTCTTCTTCTTCTTCTTCTTCTTCTTCTTCGTTCTCCTCACTTCTTCTTCTTCTTCTACATCTTCATGTTGTTGTTGTTGTTTTTCTTCTTCTTCTTCTTCCTCTTCTTAACATTCTTCTTTTCCTTCTTCACTTTCTTACTCTTCGACTTCTTCTTCTTCTTCAACTTCCTCTTCTTTTTCTTCTTCTTCTTCTTCTTCTTTTATTTCTTCCACTACTACTTCTTGTTCCAATTCTTCAGGTCCTTCTTCTTCTTCTTCTTCTTCCTCCTCCTCCTCTTCATCATCATCATCATCTTCTTCTTCTTCCTATTCTTCTCCTATGTCTACTTCTTCTTCTTCTTCTTCTTATCTTTCTTCTTTTTATCCTACTTCTGCTACTCCTTCTTCTCCTTCTTTTTCTTATTCTTCATCTTCTCCTTGTTTTTCTCCTTCTTCTCATTCTTCTTCTTCTTCTTGTTCTTCTTCTTCTCCTTCTTTTTTCAATTCTTCTTCTTCTACTTCTTCTTCTTTTTCTTCTCCCTCTTCAACTTCTTCTTCTTACTCTCCTTCTTCTTCTTTTTCTTCTTCTTCTCCTTCTTCTTCCTCTTTTTCTTCTTCTTCTTCTTCTTCTACTTCTTCTAGTTTCTCTAATTCTTCTTCTTCTTTTTCTTCTTCTTCATCTTCATCTTCATCTTCATCTTCCAATTCTTCTTCTTCATCATCTTCTTTTTCTTTTCTTCTTCTTTCTCTTCGTCATCTTATTCTTCCACTTCTTCTTCTTCTTCTTCTTCTTCTTCTTCCAATTCATCTTTGTCAACTTCTTCCTTTTCTTCTTCTACTTCTTTTTCCAATTCTTCTTGTTCTTCTTCTTCTTCTTCCTCTTCACCTTCTTCTTCTTCCTCATCATCATCATCATCATTAACTTCTTCTTCTTCTTCTTCTTCTTCTTTTTCTTCTTCTCCTTCTTTCGTCCTCTTCTTCTTTGTCTTCTTCTACTCCTTCTCCTCCTCCTCCTTCTTCTTCTTCCTTCTCTTCCTCTTCTTCTTTTTCTTCTTCTTCTTTTTCCTCTTCTTCTTCTTCATTTTCTTTTTCTTCTACATCTTCATTTTCTTCTTCTTCTTCTTCTTCTTCTTCTACTCCTATTTCTCCTTCTTTTCCTTCTCCATCTTTTTCTCCTTCTACTTCTTCTTCTCCTTCTTCTTTTTCTTCTTCTTCTTCTCCTTCTTCTTCTTTTTCATTCTTTGCTTCCTTTTCCCATTCTTCTTATTCTTCTTCTTCTTGTTCTTCTTTTTCTTCTTCTTCTCCTCCTTCATTTTCTTCTTCTTCTTCATCATCTTCTTTTTCTTCTTCTTCTTCATCTTCTTCTACTCTTCCTCCTTTTTCTTCTTCTTCTTCATCATCTTCTTCCTCTTCATCACTTCTTCCTCTTCTTCTACTACTTCTTCATCTTCTTTTACTTCTTCTTCTTCAACT
>JAIUJO010000696.1:115000-122500 GCA_023846275.1 Vanilla planifolia | reverse complement strand
AAAAATGAAATACTTACACATAGGTATGATCCAATTTAAAAATAACTACTCTATTTCATAGTGGTATAGATACACCAATAATGATCGTTTGTATGGAAGAACGAATCATTAACAAGCCACTTAGTAGTATAATTGGAGGAGCCAAATCCAATCTTGCTAATAGATTATTTGGAATAAATATTCACCTTGATTTTTGTATATGTCTAGACGACCAGAATGTTAGAAAAACTTGTACATTATCAATAAGCTTTAAAGGAATACGATTACTTCCTGGATCAAAAATCCTAGGTATACAATGGGAATATTGCAAGGCTCTAAATGATACTTTCACATTTAGATCCATCACCCCAAACAATTTCGTAAAATTATTCAATGTCCAGATTGGAAAAACAATCCATCAAAAAGTCGTGGACATACGACATCTTAAGCTAGATAATGATATTCAACTTTTTGTAAAAACCTTGAAACCAAAGGTTCAAATACCAGTAGAATATTTTATTGCATCTAGCAATACAATTTCCACTATTACAAAAAATCCTATCAATCGTACCTCTTCTTCAATGAGTCTTCTAAGATATTATGAAGATGGACAAACATCTGAATCTCTAGAAGCGAGACCAAACTTTCATATTCCTATATAAGATCCAGTTGAAGGTCGTACCTTGGGACTACTTGAAAATAAAAAATCTATTACTCCTCCATAAATGGATGTAAAGAAGAAAGCTCAATTACATATTTATCTTCCTATTACTATACATCGTTCTGATTATGAGGATGTAACACTTCATGCTTTAGTCGACACTGGTGCTGAAGCTAGTTTACTTCAGCAAATCTTCATTCCTAAACAATTTTGGCTTTCTTTAGAAACCAAAGCAATGCTAACAGATTTTATTAGCAAGCAAGTCCCTGTTACTCATAAAGCAGCAAATCTCAAAATCTTTATACTAGATATTTACAACAACCCTCATACTTATACCTTTAACTTTGCATTATTACCATTAGACTTCAATATTGATTATTTGCTTGGGCTTAACAATCTTTGCCATTTTACTCTTTTTAATACCCATTTCTTTGATTTTGATGGACACTTTATTCCTCGTATCCATCTTCATGCCTGCATTGCCCCTTATTTTTCCAAAGCGCAGCATGTGAAGAACCCAAAACCACTCTCATCGATACCAATACCTATATTCATCCAATTTATACATTTAACCTTCCAAATGCAACCAATTTTGATGAAACCATTCACAAACTCTTAGAACCTCTATATTCCAATGACCCTCTAAAATGGTTTAAAAAATCTCCTTGCTATTGTTCTATAGAACTCTTAGAACAATACCAGAATACCAATATACGAGTCAATAGTATAATGGTATCTCCAATAGATAAAAAAATGTGGTAAGGCCCGAATGGTCATCAATTATCACAAAGTCTTGCAAAAAATTTGATAGTTATTTTATACCAACTGTCGAGCACCAAATCAAACAAATCCAAGGTGCTAAATACTATAGCAAATTTGATGTCAAATCAGGATTTTAGCAAATCAAACTTGCAAACCAAACATCAATAGAATTAACAGCTTTTAGCTGTCCACAAAGGCATTTTGAATGGCTACTCATGCCATTTGGATTAAAAAATGCACCTCAAATATTCCAAAAAATTGATTAATTCTATTTTTGTACATTTACCTTATGTCGTAGCTTACATAGACGATATACTTGTTTTTTCTCAAACAGAGGAAGAACATAAAGATCATCTTTTACATGTTATCAAAATAATACTAAACCATGATATTATTTTGAGTCCAAAGAAAATAGAATTATTCAAAACTGAAATAGATTTTCTAGGAAAACAAATAAAAAATGGTCAAGTACAATTACAAGACCATATATATACAAAAGTTCAAGAGTTTCACGAAAACTTTACCAGTTTAAAACAACTGCAAAGTTTATTAGGACTCTTAAACTATGCACAAAAGTTCATACCAAAACTTTCTTCCAAAATTAAAGCCTTATAGAACAAATTGGCGACCGAACAAGCCAAATACAAAATGACTAACGGTGAACAACCTCGTCGTTGGAATACAGATAAAATCTCTATTTCTTTGAGTTTAGAAGAACAAAAAGAAAGTAAACGAATTAAAGAATTTGTTACAAAAAAGCAAATTCTTCATTTTCCAATAGAAGATGAACAGATTATATTACAAACAGATGCCTCAGATTTATTCTGGTCTGGAGTCTTAGTAACAAATAAAAATGAGATTGTAGCATACTTCAGGAAAATTTACAAAACCCCAAAGTAAATATGCTACTTATGATAAAAAATTATTCGCTATAAAATTAGCTATCAAAAGTCTCAAATATATCTATTCTATAGAGTATTTACAATAGAAACTAACAACAAATATGTTGCCCAATTTTTACAAAATAAGACTCTAAATAATTTAGAAGATAATCTTAGATGCATACGTCTTACTTTATATCTTGAAATATTTACTTACAATGTTAAATATATTCTTGGATTTACTAATATTGCTCTTGATTTTCTTAGTAGACCATGAATGAAGAAGGTCTTATATTTCTCAAAGAGTTTGTTGAAAAAAATGAAAAGAGCAAGAGAATTTATAGAAATTCTCCCTAAGAAAGAAAAGGCCCAAAAGGCCAAAGTAGAAATATCTGCCCAAAACCAAAAGACAGAAACTTCTCATGCCCAACAGGCATCAAAAACCCAAAAGGTTGATTTAAAAGCACAAACTCAACAAGGGAAAGATCAAGCTCAACCAGCTAAAGTTCTAATTAAACAGAAAATTAGTTCTTATGAAACCCTCAAAAAGGGAAAAATGTTTGCCTCCACAGTGGCAAAAGAATGGTATAACAAAGTTCTCAAAGAATCAGATCTAACTTTCTTTGAGAAAATTAACAGATGCTTCCATGCTTTACAAGCCAATGATTGGCAATCAGCAAATTATTGGCTAACGCAAATTGAGAAAGGTTACCTAAGCCTGAAGCAAACAATGGTCCAACAGACCAATCAAGAAGAAAACTACAAGAAGACCCTAGAATAATTATTGTCCAGATCTAGAACGACTAATTCTTCTTCTTTGCAAAAATTTGAACAACTTTTGTCGATTGAATCACTCTCATAACTATTTTCTAATAGCCATACTTCTAATCTGATTCATTTTTGTATTAAGGATTTCTTATCTTTATTACATCTGTTCAATATAAAGTTAGAAGAAACAAGAAATTAAAGGCTGAAGTTACTGTTTAGAAAATGCTTCAGCTATTTCAGCAAAATATTTTGGATGAAAAAAAGTTGTTTTTATTTTTTAAGCAACTAGAGGAAACAAACATAAAGCAATTGTTTCTCAATCAAGAAGCTTTTTATTCTACTGCTAAAAGGCCTAGAATAATAGCTTGCTTCATTGAGATTCCTAAATACCAAGTCCATCTCAGAAAAGGACTAGTACATGAACTCTATATTAATACCAAACAGCCCGAAGATTATACAGGCTTTATTCCTGATATTTGCAAGAATAGTCTGAATCTCTACTCAACCAAATTCTGAACAATTTTTGTTTTCCGTATATAGACAATATAGGAAGAACGTGAGTATATCAATTTATACTCTTCAATTCAACTATGGATGTTAGTAAAACATTCACACACTCCACCACTTCTTGGAGAATTCAAACCAAGCTTATTCAATGAAGAAGAAGCTCGATGGTATACTACTACAAACTTTTTTCAAAAGATAAATTTCAATTCTAAATATCTAGCCAAACAAATTCACTGTGGAAAGACAGACTGTTTTCTTTAAACTTAGCCAACAAAGCTAAAGATTTAACTTAGGAAGAAAAAAAAGTAAAAATGTTTCTGAGAAAAACTAAGTTAGGCAAGATAGAACAAGCGGCTAAAGAAGAGTTCTTTGCTACTTGCATGGAATTCAATTTTGAGAACAATGAATTGGATGAAGAAACTATGGAAGCCTTGGCCCTCATAGATTGTAGTGTGGTGGGACCATAAAAAATCACTTTGCAAAAGTATTCAAAAGATTTCCAGCTATAGCACATGCCAATAAATGATGTATGATCTACAGTGAACAATGTACGATGTGCAGTGAACAGTGTACGATGAACAGCACGTGCAATAGTGCTGAGCAATTATCAAAAGCAATATCTACAGGTAACAGTACTTTCCTTTGCTTCTAGCAGATGCAAGACTGGCCTATAAATTCAGATGCTCTCCAGAACAAAGAAAATAGAAGAACTCCAACTTTCTCCTTTCTACTTTTTGCATTCTATTTCCTCTCTACTCTCTCTTTCCAAATTCTGTAAGCATATTTTGTGTGTTCTTATATAAAGCTACTAAGCTTGGTGTGCGGCTGTAAAATTTGTATCAGAGCCTTGTGTGCTCACATTCTTCTTGTAAGTTTTTTATGAAATAAAATTTATATTTACATCTTAAATTATGTCTGAGTAAACTTTTGTTTATGTTTTCTTATTAAAAGATTTGTTTATACAATGAGTTAGTTTGTTTTAAGATTCTTCTTCTCCTTCTTCTTCTTCTTTGTCTTCTTAATCTCTTCTTCTTCTTCTCCTCCTCCTCCTTCTTCATCTTCTTCTTTTTCTTCATCATCTTCTTCTTCTTCTTATTCTCCTTCTATTTCTCCTTCCTCATCTTATTCTTCTTCATCTTATTCTTCTTCTTCTTCTTCTGGTTCTTCTTCTTCTTCTTCTTCTTCTTCTTTTTCTTCTTCTTCTTCTTCTTCTTCTTCTTCTTCTTCTCCTTCTTCTTCATCTTCTCCTTTTTCTACTTCTTCTATTTCTTTATTTTCTTTTTATTCTTCTTCTTCTTCTTCTTCTTCTTTATCTTCATCTTCTTCGCCTTTTTCTTCTTCCTCGTTTTCTTCCTCGTCGTCTTCTTAATCTTGTTCCTCATTCTTTTTTTCTTCGTCTTCTTCTTCTTGTTCTTCTTCTTGCTCTACTTCTTCTTTTTATTCTTCTTCTTCTTCTTCATCTTCATCTTCTTCATCTTCTTCTTCTTCTTCTTCTTCTTCTTCGTCTTCTACTACTTCTTCTTCTTCTTCTCCTTCTTCTCACTCTCCTCCTCCTCCTTCTTCTTCTTCTTCTTACCCTTCTTCTTCTCCTTCTCCTTCTTCTCCTTCTCCTTCTTCTCCTTGTTCAACTTCTTCTTCTTCTTCTTCTTCCAATTCTTCTTCTTCTTCTTCTTCTTCTTCATCTTCTTCTTCTTCTTCTTCTTCATCTTTTTCTTCTTCTTTTTCTTCCTCTTCTCCATCTTCATCTTTTTCATCTTCTTCTTCTTCTTCTTTTTCTTCTTCTTCTTCTTCTTCTTCATTTTGTCTTTTTTTCTTCTTGCTCTTCTTCTACTACTTCTTTTTCTTCTTGTTCTTCTTGTTCTTCTTCTTCTTGTTCTTCTTCTTCTTCTTTATCGCCATCGTCATCTTCTTCTTCTTCTTCTTCAACTTCTTCGTCTTCTACTTCTTCTTCTTCTTCTTCATCATCTTCTTGTTCATCATCTTCTTCTTCTGCTTCTTCTCCTTTTTCTTATTCTTTTTCTTCCACTTTTTCCACTTCTTCTTCTTCTACTTTTTCTCCTCCTCCTCTTTCTTCTTCTTCTTCTTCTTCTACTACTGCTATTACTACTACTTCTCCTTGCTCTTCTTCTTCTTTGACTTCATCTTCTTATTGTTCTTCTTCTTCTTGTCCTTCATTTTCTTGTCCTTCTTCTTCACCTTCTTCTTCATCTTCTTCTTTTTCATCTTCTTCTTCTCTTTCTTATTCTTCCTCTTCTTCTTCTTCGTCTTTTTCTTCTTCTTCTTCTTCTTCTTCTTTTTCTTCCTCTTCTCCTTCTTCTTCTTCTTTTTGTACTTCTTCTCCTTCTTCTTCTTCTTCTCCTTCATCTTCTTCTTCTCTATCACCTTCTTTGACTTGTTGTTCTTCTTCTTATTCTTCTTCGTCTTCTTCTTCTTCTACTTCTTTTTCTTCTTCCTCTTCTTCTTCTTCCTCTTCTTGGTCTTGTCTTTCATCTTCTTCTTCTTTGCTTTCTTCTTCCTCGTCTTCATCTTCTTCTTCCTCTTCTATGACTTCTTCTTCTTCTTCTATTTCTTCTTCTTCTTTTTCTTCTTGCTTATTATTATTATTATTATTCTTCTACTTTTTATTCTTCTTCTTCTTCTTCTTCTTCTTTATCTTCTTCTTCTTTTTCCTCTTCTTGTTCTTCTTCTTCTACTTCTTCTTCTTCTTATTCTTCTTCTTCTTCTTCATCATCATCTTCTTCTTCTTCTTCTTCTTCTTTTCTTCTTCTTCTTCTTCTTTGTCTTCATCATCTTCTTCTTCTTCTTTTTAATCTTCTTCTTCTACGTCTTCTTGTTCTTCTTCTTCGTCATCCTTTTCTTCTTCATCTTCTTCTTTTTCCTTTACTTCTTCTTCTTCTTCTTATTCTTTTTCCTCTTCTTCTACTTCTTTTTTTCCATCATCATCATCATCTTCTTCTTCTTGTTCTTCTTCTTATTCTTCTACTTCTTCTTCTTCTTTTACTTCTTCTTCTTTTTATTCTTCTTCTTCTTCATACTCTTCTTCTTCTTCTTTTTTCAATGCTTTATATCCTTCTTCTTCTTCTTATTCTTCTTCTTGTTCTTCTTCTTGTTCTTCGGGTTCATCTTCTTCTTCTACTTCCTCTTCCTCTTCATCATCTTCTTCTTCTTCTTCTCCTCCTCCATCTTCTTCTTCTTCTACTTCTTCTTCTTATTCTTTGCCTTCTTCTTCTTCTTCTTCTTCCTCTTATTCATTTTCTTCTTCAACACCTTCATGTTCTTCTTCTTTTTCTTCTTCTTCTTCTTGTTTTTCTTCTACATCTCCCTTTTATTCTTCTTTTTCTTCTCATTCTTCTCCTTCTTTTTGTTCTAATTCTACTTCTTCTTCATCATCTTCCTCTTTTTCTTCTTCTTCTATGTCTTCTTCTTCCTCTATGTCTTCTTCTTCTTCTTCTTCTTCTCTTTCTTGTTCTTCTTTGACTTCTTCTACTTCTTCTTCCTATTCTTTTTCTTCTTCTTCCACTTCATCAACTTCTTCTTCTACTTTGTCTTCTCCTTCTTCCTATTCTTCTTCTCCTTCTTCATCATCTTCTTCTTCATTATCGTCTTCTTCTTCTTCTTCTACTTCTTCTTCTTCTTCTTCCTCTTCTTCTTCTTCTTCCCTTCTCCTTCTTCTTCTTCTTCTTCTTCCTCTTCTTCTCCTTCTTCCCCTTCTTTCCTTCATCTTCTTCTTCTTCTTATTATTATTCTCCTTCTTGTTCTTGTTCTTCTTCTTCTTCTTCATCTTCTTCTTCTTCATCTTCATCTCTTCTTCTCCCTTTTCTTCTTCATCTTCATCTTCTTTGCCTTCTTCTTCTTCTATTTATTCTACTACTTATCCTTCTTCTTCTTCTCTTTCTTATTTTTCTCCTTCTTCTTCTCCTTCTTCCTCTTCTTCTTCTTCTC
>JAIUJO010000696.1:0-112500 GCA_023846275.1 Vanilla planifolia | reverse complement strand
TTGTCTACTTCTTCTTCTTCTTAATCTTCTTCTTCTTTTTCTTCTTCTTTTGTCTTCTTCTTCTTCTTCTTCTTCTTCTCATTCTTGTTCTACTTTGACTTCTTCTATTACTTCTTCCTCTTCTTCTTCTTCTTCTTCTTCTTCTTCTTCTGCTACTTCATCATATTCTTCTTTTTTTTTCTTCTCATTCTTCCTATTCTTCTTCTTCTTCATCATTTTCTTCTTCTTCATTAACTTCTTATTCTTCTTCTTCTACTTCTTCTTCTTCTTCTTTTTCCTCTTCTTATTCTTCTTCTTCTTCTCCTTCTCCTTCTCCTTCTTCATCTTCTTCTTCTTCCACTTCTTCACCTTCTTCCACTACTTTCCTTTATCTTCTTCTTCATCTTCTTCTTCTACTTCTTCTCCTTCTTTTTCTTATTCTTCTTCATCTTCATCTCTTCTTCTCCCTTTTCTTCTTCATCTTCGTCTTCTTTGCCTTCTTCTTCTTCTTCTTCTTCTTCTACAAATCCTTCTTCTTCTTGTCCTTATTTTTCTCCATCTTCTTCTTCTTCTTCCTCTTCTTCTTCTTCTTCTCCTTCTTCTTCTTTTTCTTCTTCTTCTTCTTCTTCTTTGTCTTCTTCTTTTTCTTGTTCTTCTTCTTCTTCTTCTTTTCTTCTTCTTTTTCTTTGTCATCTTCTTCTTCCTCTTCTTCTTCTTCTTCTTCTTCAACTTCTTCTTCTTCATCTTCTTCTTCTTCCTCTACTTCTTTTTCCTCTTCTTCTTCTTCTTCTTCTTCTTCTTCTTCTTCTTCTTCTACTTCTTCTTGTTCTTCTTCCTCTTCCTCTTCTTCTTCTTCTTCTTCTACTTCTTATTCTTCTTCATCATCTTATTTTTTTTCTTCATCATCCTCTTCCCCTTGTTCTTCTTCTTCTTCTTGCTCTTCTTCTTCTTTCTTTTCTTCCTCTTCCTCTTCTTCGTCTTCTTCTTTTTTGCTTTTCTCTTCTTCTGCTTTGTCTTTTTCTTCTTCTTCTAATTCTTCTTCTTCTTCTTCTTCTTCTTCTTCTTGTTGCCCTTCTGCTTCTTTCTTTTCTTCCTCTTCCTGTTCTTCGTCTTCTTCTTTTTATTTTTTATCATCTTCTGCTTCAACTTTTTCTTCTTCTTCTTCTTCTTCTTCTTTTCTTCTTTTTCCTCTTTTCTTCTTCTTCTTCTTCTTTGTCTTTTTCTTCTTCTTCTTCTTGTTTGTCTTCTTCTTCTACTTCTTCTTCGTCAAGTTCTTTGTCTTTTTTTCTTCTTCTTCGTCTTCTTCTTCTTCTTCTTCTCCCCCTTTTTTTCTTCTTCTTCTTCTCCCCCTTCTTTTCTTCTTCTTCTTCTCCCCCTTCTTTTTTTCTTCTTCTTCTCCTTCTTCTCCTTCTTTTTCTTCTTCTTCTCCTATTTTTTCGTCTTCTTCTTTGCCTTTTCCTTCTTCTTCATCGTCTTCGTCTTCCACTTCTTTTTTTCTTCCTCATCTAGTTCCCTTTTTCTTTGTGTTTTACTTCACCTTCTCTTCCTTCTCCTCCTCCTCCACCTCCTTCTTCTTCTTCTTCTTCATGTACTTCTTCGACTTCTTTTTCTTTTTCTTCATCACTTTCTTCAACTTCTTCTTGTTCATCAACATCTTCATCTTCTTCTCCTTTTTTTCCTTCTTCTTTCTCTTCTCTTTCTAAATCTTCTCCTTCTTCTTCTCCTTCTTTTTCTTCTTCTTCTTCTTCTTCTTCTTCTTCTTCTTCTTCTTTTCCTTCTCCTTCTTCTTCTTGTTCTTCTTTTTCTTCTCCTGCTTCATCTTCTTCTTTTTCTTCTTCTTTTTCTTTTTCTTCTTCTTCTTCTTCTTCTTCTACTTCTTCTACTACTTCTTCTTCTTCTTCTTCTTCCTCTTCTTCTACTTCTTCTTGTTCTGCTTCTTCTTCTTCTTCTTCTCCTTCTTCTTATTCTTCTTTTATTTCTTCTTCTTCATCTTCATCATCTTCTTCTTCTTCCTCTTCTTCCTTTTATGCTCCTTCTTTTTCTCCTTTTTCTTCTTCTTTTTTTTGTTCTTTACCTTCTTCTTCTACTTATTCTTCTTCATTTTCTTCTTCTACTACTTCCTCTTCTTCTTCTTCTTCTTTGCCTTTCTCTTCTTCTTCTTCTTCTTCTTCTTCTTTGTCTTCTTCTTATTCTTCTTCTACATCTTCTTCTCGTTCTTCATCTTTTTCTTCTTTTTCTTCTTCTTCTTCTTCTTCTTCTTCCTCTCCTTCCTCTTCTTCTTTTGCTTCTTCTTTTTCTTCATCATCATCTTCTTCTTGTTCTTCTTCTTCTTCTTCATCATCTCCTTCTACCTCTTCTTGTTGGTCTTCTTCTTGTTCATCTCCTTCTTCTTCTTTCTCTTTTTCATTCTTCTTCTATCTTCTTCCTCTTCTTTTTCTTCCACTTCTTCTTCTTGTTCATCTTCTTCTTCTTTTTAGTCTTATTATTCTACTTCTTCATTTTCTTCTTCTTCTTCTTCATCATCTTCCTCTTCTTCTTCTTCTTCTTATTCTTCTCCATCTTCTTCTTCTTCTTCTTTTTCATCTTCTTTGTCTTCTACTTTTTCCTCTTCTTCATCTTTATGTTCTTCGTCTCCATCATCATCTTCTTCTTCTTCTTCTTCTTCTACTTCTACTTGTTCTTCTTCTTCTTAATCATCTTCTTCTACTTGTTCATGTTCATCTTCTTCTTTTACTACTTTTTCTTCCTCTTCTTCATCCTCTCCACCTCCTCCTCCACCTCTTCTCCTTTGTTTTCTTCTTCTTCTTCTTCTCCTTCTTCTTCTTCTTCTCCTTCTTCTTCTTCTTCTTTTTCTTCATCTTCTTCTTCTTCATCATCATCATCCTCATCATCTTCTTCTTCTTCTTCTTCTTCTCCTTCTTCTTCTTCTTTTTCTTCTTCTCCAACTTCTTTTTCATTTTCTTGATCATCTTCTACTTCTTCATCTTCTTCTTCTTCTTCTTCTTCGTCTTCTTTTACTTCTTCTTATTCTACTTCTTCTTCTTCTTCTTCGTCTTCTCCTTCTTCTTCTTCTTCTTCTTCTTCTTTTTCTTCTTTTTCTTCTTTGTATTCTTCTTCTTCTTCTTCTTCTTCAGATCTTCTTCTTCTTCATCATCTTCTTCTTCTACTTGTTCTTCTTATTCTTCTTCTTGTTCTACATCATGATCTTCTTCTTCTTCTTCTTCTTCATCTTCTTCTTCGACTTGTTCTTCTTCTACTTCTTCTTCTTATTGTTCTTCTTCTTTTTCTTCTTCTTCATTTTCTTCTTCTTCTTCTTCTACTACTTTTTCTTTTTCTTCATCATCCTCTTCATCTTTTTATTCTTCTTCTTCTTCTTCCTCTTCTTCCCCTTCTTCTTCTTCTTCATCTTATTCGCCTTTTTTTCTTTGTCTTTTCCTTCTTTCTCTTCTTGTTTCTCTTCTTGTTTCGTGTTCGTCTACTTCATTTCCTTCATCTTCTTCTTCTTCTTGGTCTTGCTCATCTTCTTCTTCTTCTTCTTCTTCTTCATCTTCTTCTTCTTCTTCTTCTTCTTCTTCTTCTACATTGTCTTCTCATTTTTTTCTACTTGTTCTTCTTCTTCTTCTTCTTCTTCTTCTTCTTCTTCCTCGTCTTCTTACTCTTCTTCCTTTTTTTCTTCTTGTTCTTCGACTTCCACTTCTTCACCTTCTTCTTCATCTTCTTCTTCTTTGTCTTCTTCTTCTTCTTTGGCTTCTTCTTTTCTTCTTCATCTTCATATTCTTGATCATCTTCTTCAACATTATATTCTTCTTCTTCGTCTTCTTTTTCTTTTTCTTCTCCTTCTTCTTCTTCCTCTTCTCCATCATCTCCTTCTTTTTCTTCTTCTTCTTCTTCTTCTACTACAACTTTTTCTTCTTCTTGATCTTCTTCTTCTTATTCTTCTTTTTATTCTTCTTCTTTTTCTTCTTCTTCTTGTTTTCTTCAACTTCTTCTTCTTCTTCATGATCTTCTTTTTCTTCTTCTTCTTCTTCTTCGTCTTCTTCTTCATCTTCATCTTCTTCTTCTTCTTCTTATTCTTCTTCTTCTCCTTCTTCTTCTTGTTCTCGTTCTTCTTCTTCTTCTTCTTCTTCATACATTTCTTCTTCTTCTTCTTCTTCTTCTTCTTCTTCTTCTTCTTTGTCTTCTTCTTCTTCTTTTTCATCTTCTTTCTCTTCTTGTTCTTCCTCTTCTTCAACTTCTTGTTCTTCGTCTTCGACTTCTTCTTCTTCTTCTTCTACTACTACTACTACTTCTTGTTGTTCTTCTTCTTCATCTTCTTCATCTACTTCTCTTTGTTCATCTTCTTCTTTTTCTTTTTCTTCTTCTTCTTCGTCTTCTTCTTCTTCTTCTTCTTCTTCTTCCTTCTCCTCCTCCCCCTTCTACTTCTTCTATTTTTTTTTTCTTCTTCTTCTTCTTCTACATCTTCTTCTTCTTTATCATCTTCTTCTTCTTCTCCTTTCTCACACACATGTGCATGCATGCATGCATAAACACTCACACACATGTGCACCCACACACATGCATGCATTCACACACTAACACACACAAACACCAACACCCACACACATGTTTGTGCATACATAGACACATATATGCACACACACATACCCACATACACCACTTAAAGACCTAACTATTCACACACACATAGACATGCACACAAACGTATGCATGTCCATGCATATGCACATAAATCTACATACACACATGCACAAATACTCATACACATACATGCAAACATGTACACATAAAGAGAAATATGCACACACATGGACACACATACATACACAATTAAACACTCATGCACAAACACACATATAGGCACACACATATGAACACTTGTGCACATGCACATACACACAAAATCATTCACAAAGTTACATGCACACACGTAGGCACACACACAAATATACACGCTTACATATTCATACACACACACACACACTAATGCATAACACACACACATATGTAAAAAAAGATGCAAATGCAAAAACACACACATGTATACATGACCACACAAACACATGCACACACACTCACATAAACATGTAGACACACACACACCCACATGCACATGCACACACACAAAGAAACACACACAGATGAACACAAGCACATGCACTCACACACACACACATTGGCACACACATACACATGCACACATAGGACATTTCAACACTTGCACACACACGTACACACATGTGCATACACACTTACAGAAACACACATGCGCAAAGACACACACATGTGCATGCACTCACAAAACACATATGTGCACGTGCACAAGAACACACATGTGTAGGCATGCACACATGTGCATGTGTGAACACACCAACATGCATGCATGCACATACACACAACCAAGTACAATTGCATGCAAACACAGACACTCACACACACATGTATAAGTACACACATATGCACACAAGAATGCATAGCCACAACCATCTTCAACACACAAACATGCTAACACAAATAGCAAAAAACACGAATACTAGCACACCCCTACACACACACATGCACCAATACACATACACAAATGCATATGCATACGTACACACTCATGTCAGTGCACGAACATATACACACACACACAAGCACACACAAACATACAAAAACACATGCACACATGTATACGCACATGCACTCATGCACATGTGCACATGCACACACACACATGCATGCATGCACATACACTCATACATATGCACACGAATACATGTATGTGCACAATGATGCACAAATATGCATACATAGATATGCACACCCACATGCATATGCATATACAAATATACGTGCATACATACCCATATGCATGCACACATGCTCACAAGTACACACACAAGCATGCATTCATATGCACATATGCACACACATATGCTCCCATGCCAACACATGCACATACACACACATGAATATCTATGCACATCGGCAATGCACATGTAAGCAGACGCACATACATACTCTCACATGCAGTTGCAAAGGCACACTCATATGCACTCACATAGGCATACACACACTCGTAGAAACATGCATGCATATAAAAATACATGCACACACACATGCACACATGCATGTACATATGCACCAACATAGACTCATGGATACACAAAACTGCACACATATATACACAAGAACAAGCACACACACATGCATATAGACACACAAATGCACATGCATGCACACATACATGCACCCAAATACATGCACATATACATGCACACACACATGCACACACATGTATGCACACATACATACACATATTAACACATGTGTGCATGCACACACATGCACACCCACACATACACACAATCACATGCATACACACATATACGTGCTCATATGCACACACACACACATGCAAACACACATACACATGTACCGACACATGCAAATAAGCACACATGCATACACACAAAGACACTCATATGCACACAAGCTCACAAATGCACATGTGCACACACACATATAGACATACACACACATGTATAGACAAACACACAAATAAAAACACAGAGACATGGACCACACATGCATAGACACATATGTGCACATGCTCACACACATGCACACAAACTCATAAATGAACACAGGAACACTCAAGTTGGTGCATACAAACACATACAGTGAATAACACACTTATGCAAACACATGCATGCACACATGCACACACATGCACACATATGCATGCACACACATGTAAAATCACACACATACATATGCACACATGCACACACTTATGCATGCATAATCATAAGTACACAAATTTTTTAAAGTGCATAAACACACATGGAAATACACACACGCATGCATGCATGCACACATTCACACATGTATGCACATGTAAATGCATAATCACATATATGTACAAGTACACAAGCACACACACATAGACAAAAAAAAGCACATGCATGTCTATATGCACTAACAAACACATATGCACTTAGGCATATGTAGATATAGACAAATACCCACACTTTCCCAAATACACAAACATAGACACACATGCACACACACATGCATGCACAAATGCAAATGTGCACATGTATAGAAAAGTACTTAGATACACATATGCATGGACATGATCACAGGTGCACACACACACACAAAAGCATACATGCATTTACACATAAGATTTTTACATAAGGCAATGTGCATGCAAATGTGCATGCAAACATACACACCCACAAATGCATACACATAAACAAATACACATATACACATGTTCATAGACAAGCAGATACTTGAAGACAATCATACATACATAGACATACACATATGTCTGTGCATAGCCACACACACACATGCAAAAACATAGATAGGCATACAGTTGAACATGCACATGCACACATAGGAAAGCACACACATAAGCACATACACATACATGCACGTGTGTGCACATACACGCATGCACATGCATACACACATATGCATAGCCACATGTAGAAACACAAACACACATACATGTGCACACATGTACATGCACACACATATACAAGCACACATGAACATGTACACACACATAGAAACACAAACATGCACCTATGCACATATGCATGCACTCACACACACACATGCATGTGTAAACATACATGCACACATATGCACACATATATATACACACACTTGCACACATGCACAAAAAATGTATACAAGCACATAAACCTATTCAAAAATGCATGCACACATATGGACACACACATGCATATAAACATGCACATGCTCACACACATAGATGCACACAACCCCACATGCAAACCTACACCCATACAAATGTGCATGTGTACACACACACACTTATGCGTATGCATGGACAAGCACATACACACACACACACACAAGCTTGCATGCACAAGTGCACAAGCACAAACATGCACGTGCACATACATATACATGCATGCACATATACATACATAGACACACATGTAAGAACACACACATACAAACACACAGACACCCCCAAGATATTAATGCAAAAACACAAATGTACTCACACATGTACATATCAACACACACCCATGCACAAACGTGCACATATGTACACACACAAATAGACCCACCTTCCTATACCCAAACAAACTCACACATTCATGTATACATGCATGCATACATACTCACACATATACATATAGACTCACACACGTGCATATGCAGACACATACACATGCACATGCACATGCAGACACATGCACATCGACACATGCAAACACATGCACAAGCACTCACAAACACTACCATACACATAGCCACACACACATTGATGTATACACATGCACACACATATGCACCCTCACGAACACAAACATAGGTACACATGTGCTTGCTTGCTAACACACATGCACATAATACACACATGCACATAATACACACATGCACACATGACCACACATGCACACATACAAAGAAGTAGACACACATTCATATATAAGCACAGATAAACACACATACACACACATGAAAATGCACAACATTACATAAAAGCACACGCACATATTCACACATGCACATAAGTACGCATACACACACATATTCAAAGTTACACATAAACATGTATGCATGCACACACAAAGAAATGCATAGATGTACGTACACACACACACTCAAACATGCACACATGCATATACATATATACACATGCTCACTTAAATACACACACACATGTATACACATAGACACACATGCACACAGGCAGAGACACTTACACACATATGCATAAATGCATGCATGCACGTATGCATGCACTCACACATGCATAGACATATGCACAAACACAAATGCACATATGCATAGATATGCACACACATGCACACACCCACACCCACACATGCTTGCACAAATGGATACACATAGACATATGCACAAATACAACACATGTAGAAACACACACAATAATGCACACACATTTAGACGTACCCACATACACACATTTGGATACACACATGCTATAATACACACAAAACATCCCATGCATGCACACACACAAGCATGCACAACATCATGCATGAACACACATATGCACCCATAAACTCATCTACAAATGCATGTGTGTTCCAATACACACACACACACATGCACATATTCATCTGTGCATGCACTCACACACCTCCACACCAATACACCACGTACACACACATTCACATGCACACACACACACAAATCTACACAAGCATGCACTCATGCACACAAATATGCAAGTACAGACATGAAGACATACACATACACACAACCACGAACACTCACTCCCATGAAAACACAAACACACGCACACACACAACCAGACATGCACACATACATACATGCATCTGACACCTAAACACATGTACAAGCACATGCACATAAACACATGCAAGTATGCATATACATAGAAACACATACAAGTATGCATATACACACAAACACATGCACATCAATGCACACACACAAGCATGCATCCATACAAATAAATAAGTTCTCACAAATACATGCACACACAAACACATGCGTATGCAAACACACATGCACACAGACAAGAATTGACACAGACACATAAGCATGTACACACACACACACACACGTATGCACACATGCATGCATATTCACAAACACAAACAGATTCACTCACACATGCATGCCCACAAGCATACATGTGCACATAAGCAAAAGCACACACACCTGTGAAATTGCACATAGGGACACACACACACATGCAAGGGTGTATACACATGCCCACACTAATACACACAAACATGCTCACAAATATTCATGCACAGACATATGCTCATATACATGCATGCACACACACATACAAATATGCTCAACCACAAACACATACACATGCACATGCACATAAACAAGTGCTTACATATGCACACCCACATACACAAACAGATACATGCTTGTAGTCACAAGCAAGCACACACACACATACATATGCAAATGCACACGTATGCATATGCACACACTCACATGCATATGGACATGCACACATATGCACACCACACACATGCATGCACATGGACACATACACATGCAAAAGCACCCACAAACACTCTCATATATGTGCACACACATGCATAAACACAAACATGTGTACATGCTCACACACAAGCACAAAGACATTAGCTTACACGTGCTCACACACATGCACATGCACACAAACACAAAGACTCATGCATGCACACAAACAAGAATACACACTTGCACACACACAAAGATGCACACACATACATATGTGCATGCAAATGTGCACATAAATGACACACATGCAAAAGAAATCCATGTACATAGACACGTAGTCACACATACACACATATACACATACATATGCATACACACACATACACACACATGCACACATATGAATGCGATGAAACAGGCACAGAAACATGTACAAATGCACAAAAGAATATGACACACACATACACATATATGCACACACAACCACACACACACACACACCCACAAACATGAATAAAAAAAAGCATAAATATGCATACACATGTGTGAAAACATGTAAGAAACACCCATGCAAATCCATACACATAAAATAAGTACAAACATTCAAATACACACATCAGCACAAATGCATGCATGTATACATGAATGCACACACACACACACACCCACTTTCATATGCCTGGTCATGAATACACACACACAAATCTGCATATCCATAAGCACATACACATGCAACCAGATAGTTACATAAGCACACATGCACAAACACACACACTTATGCGCACATAAACTCATGCATGCATACACACACACATACACGCACATGCACAAACACATGCATACAAACATGCTTACATGTATGCACACATGTGTGCATGCACACACAAGTGCACACACTAGCACATTCGTGTGCACACACATGTGCACATACACACGTGCACATGCACACACACACATGCATACACACAAAAACACACATATTCACAGGTAAGCACACTATAAACATATGCAAGTCGACACACACACACATACACATACACAGGTAGACACACCTATAAACATATGCACATGTACGCACACACACAAACATGCACACATGCACCCACACACACACACACACAAACACACACGTAGACATGGAAGAACATCCACACAAATAAATGCAAGAATCCACATACACACACGTACAAGCGTGCACTGGTAGGAAAACAAAAACAAGTACATGCACACACACACACACACATGCGTGGCTACGTATACACATACACAAACCCACACACACAGATACACAAACACATTCAAACACAAACACAATCATGCAGCCACACACGTACATGCACTTATGTGCACAATAGATAACTACACATACACACAGATGCACATAAATACACCATCACATACACATAGAGAGAGGAATGCATGCAAATACACACATAAAGACAACACAAACACACATAGACATGCATACACACATGTTTGTATACACATACATGCACATGCACACACACATATGCAACCACACACACTTGCACCATATGTGCAATCAACACACAAATTTGCATACTTGTGCATTCATACACACACATGCACACACAAAGACACACACAAAAGCTCACACTCACACACATGAGCACATTGCACACAAAAGTATACACACACATGCACACACACAAATACACACATGCACACTAACACACACTTACATGTGGGAGCATAGATGTATATGCACATAGACACACACAAACACAAATAGCCATACCCACACCCACACATGCACTCACTCACAACACACATAAATGCATGCACACGCACATGTGCACACAGTCACATGCACACAAATGGGCACACGCATGGACACACAGGAGCATAGATAGACACACACATGCTCGTACTTAAGACATAAGAGTGTGTAGCACACAAAAGTATGCACACATAGATGTGTGCACACACAAGTGTGTGCACCGACAAACACTTACATACTCATACACACTCATACTTCTACACATAGATGCACAGGCACACACACAAACACACATAACACATGCAAGCACACTCACATGTGCACATAATGTAGACACACCCACACCCACACAAACACCCAAACCCACACCCGCACATGTACTGATGCTTGAACATATGCACTCATGGATGAACACATGTGCACATACATGCATGTACATACGTACACACACATGCACAAATACATGCATGCATAAGCACCCACACACACACACAACCACAAACATGTTTACACATGCACAAATATGTACATGCACAAAGATACATACATGCATACACATATACACACATACACACACTGAAACATAAAGCATATAGACATACATGCATACAAACAAGCATGAACATTTATGCACATGCAAATGCAAACACACAGTTAAGAACACACTAAAATGTATCCTCATGCACACACATGCATACGCAAACATGCACATAGATATGCACACACGTCCACACATGCACTTGTACACAAACATACACACACATGCATAGGTCCACATATGCACAAATGTACACATAGACATGTGCACATACATGTGCACATGAACACGTGCATGCATGCACATGCACCCTTATGCACACACATTTGGATACACACATATACACATACACAAGTATGCACACTCACAAACATATGCATGCTACCTACACACATACATACGTAAGGTACACGTACACACAGCACAAAAAACACTCTCACACCATGTGCACACATGTACACACACAAAAATGCACACATGTATACACACATAAGCACATGCACGTGCATAGACACACACATGCACACTCACAGCACATACATGCACATGCAAAAGCAAGCTTGCACAAATGCACACCCACACACACACATGTTTTCATGCATACATGATAAGCACACATGTACAGAAATGCACACTTGTACACACACACACCCACATGCACATGCATATGCAAACACACTTACACACACATGCACAAATATGCATACACACATATGCAAACACACACAAATAAAGCCAAATTAAAGTGTATGTGAAAACACACATACACACACACAAATGCACACAAAGATGCACAAACACAAATAGCCCCATCTATGCACATAAGCACGCCCACATACTTACACACATAAAAAACACAGTTTTATAAAACTGCATTTGTACACACAGACCCACACAAACATATGCATGCACACACACACACACACCTACCACCACAAGCATATAAGCATGCACACACATGTGCTCACATGAACAAAAACTTACATAAACTAATGAATAGTCACACATTCACACATAGACATGTAAGCACTCACAAAGAACAACATGCACACATGCATTCATGCACACACACACACACATATGCACAAATATATGCAAAGACACACACATGGATATGCACTAGCAAACCCAAACATACACACTTGTGCACTCACACATAGGAAGACACAAACAAACACATGTAGTCACATTTGCAAACATGCATTCACACATATGTGTGTACACATAAACATACACATGCATAGTCACATCCATGTGCAATCACATTCATGCATATATAGATATGCACACACATACACACGCACACACACGTGTACCATTATGTAATCACACACACACACACAAATACCGACAAACACAGACATGTTTATGCATTCACTAGAATACAAACACACACATGGGCATACACAAGCATACACACCCACACACCAAGACATATACACCCCCACACACACATTTGCACACATGCACAAACATGCACACACAAACCTACCCACACATACACATGCATGTACACATGTACAAGCACACAAACAAACTCCCACATGCACGTACACACTCACATATACAAAGCCATGTACACACATGCACATGCATAATCACCAACACACACACACACAAAGGAACATAAGCACATGCACATAGACACAAATGTGGACACATGCATACATGCTCAAAAGCACAAAAACACACATACACATATGCACGCACATTTGCAAACACTCACACACACAACCACATATGCATGCACACACACCCATGTGCAAAGAACACACAAACATGTGCACACACATACATGCACACAGACACACACACGCATGCTTGCAAAGAACAAAAACATTAAGCACAGACACTTGCAAGCACACGCACACATAAACACACATGGATGCACACACACTCATAGCACATAGTTACACATGCACACATGCATCAACACACACACACACACACACACCACACATGCTTGTATGCATGTGCACATGCATGTATGCATGTGCACATGCACATGAATGAAGGGACACATGTATGCACCTACGCACACACATAAGCACACAAATACACATATGCACAAAAACATGTTTACACAAACTCACACACACATATGCACACACAAACATGCACATGCATCATGCATAGACCCTCACACAAATTAAACACATAGATACACATGCCCAAACAAACTTACAAACATATGTAGATGAACATGCAAGCACATGCACATGCACGTACACCCACTCATGCGTATAGGCACACACATGTATGCACAAACATATAAACACACACATGCACACGATTCACACTCACATGCATGCATAAGCAAAAGCATACACATGCACATACACAAATATGCATACACACACAAATGCAAATGTACACACACACATTAATGCATCCACGTACCTATATGCATGTGCACACACAAAACACACATACACATGTGCTCACACAACTCTCTCACACACACACACCAATGTGTGCACTAATAGACAAATGCAAACACATATCCACACATTAAAATGCACACATGTACAAGCACATGCACAAACAAGCATGTGCACGCACACACACATCGACCCAAAAACACACACATGCAAATGCATGCTTGCACATATGCACATGAGCACACACACTACCTCACATATGCTTGCAAGCGTGTATGAGTTGAACAAACATACACACACACATGCACACACATAAACATGTGCTCCCTTGCACTCACACAGACACGCACATAAGCACACACACTTACACATATAGACATTAACAAACACATACACATACACACACACATGCACATAGGATCACAAATATGCAAACACAAGCTAAAACACATGCACGTAGACATGCATAGGAATGCACATGTGCAAATGCCTAAACTCACAAACACACACATGCATGCATACACTCATAGTTGTACACACACAGACACATATTTATATATAGACATGCACACACAAAAGCACATGAATGCACATGTACAAAGATGCTCACACACACACATGCACATGATCACACACACGCACAAGCACGTGCTCACACACATGCACAAACACATGAAAACACATGCACATATGCACACCCATACACATGCATTGACACAGGTACACAAATGTTTATGTATACACACATGCATGCATGCACATATATATGTATAAAATCACATGAATAGACATACACATAGATGCACACACATGTGGACTCATAGTCACACAAATACATGCCCACACATATGCATGCATGTACACACACACACAACGAAACATACACACAAAATACATACAAGGACCCACCCACGCACACACACCTGTGCATTCACAAACATGCACACGGACACACACATACATATATGTGTTGACACACACACACACACATTCATATACATATAACAAACACACACAAGAAGGCACACATGCATAAAGACATGCACATAGACATGAACAAAACAAACATGCTAAGACATGCAGGCACTCACACTAGACACACACATACACACATTCACACATGTGTGCAAGCACGTACATGCAGGAACAAAAATGCAAGTACATGTACACATGCACACACATGCACATGCTTACATTCACTCACACATATGTGCACTTGTACACATGCATGCACAAGCAGACACATACAAAGGCACATGCACACACACACACATGCATGCAAAAAGGTGCACATGTATGTGCACAAGAACTAGCCCACAGACATGCACACATGATCACATAAAAACAAACACATGCATACATGCATCAATAACCAAATGTACACACGTATGCATACATGCACACATGCACACAGACACACACACACGATAGCACACACATAAACACACACACGTGTGTAAACACATGAACATGCACACACACAAACTGACAAATGAATTGTGTTTTACACATACATATGAAGGCATGCAAAAACATGCACATGAGCACACAAACCCACACACAACCACACAGACAAGCACACACTAACCTACACAAAAACTTCTATGCAAAAGTCCACGCACATATGCACACACTAGCATGCACATACACAAAAACATATGCATGCACATGCACACACTCACAAAAACACTCCAACAAGTGCACACATACACATGCACACTTGCATGCACACACACAAGAAAAAGCTCACACACACGCACAAATGTGCACACTCGCACACAAAAATGTACACACACAAGTGCATGCACATGCATAAACACATTGACATGCGCACACACACAAATAGCAAAATAGGCGCACACACACAAACACACATGCTGATACTTACAATGAATTGAAAGGTACACATATGCACACAAGAAAATGCATGCACATACAAATGCACATTCAAACAAATGCACATGCACCTGAAAACTCAAAATGCATGCTCACAAACATGCATACACTCATATGCATGCACACACAGACACATGAATGCACACACCTACTCATACAGATATATATGTACACATGCACATATGCTCACATGCAAGTATGCACACACCTATATGCACACACATAAGCACAACATACACATAAACACACACATATGCAAACAAATTCACATAAACACAAACAATCACGCATGCAAACATACAAACATGCTCAAAAACACCCACTTACATGAACATGTGCAACCATGCAGACATATTCAACCCCACACATATACACATGCACACACACAGATGCATATGCCTAAGCACAGACATAGATGCACATCCCTAAGCACACACATATACTCAAACAAACAAAAACATAAATACGTATTTACTCACACACACACATGCACAAGCATGCACACAAACTTGCATATGCAATTATAAATTTACACTCATGCACTAATACAAACATAGAAGTACACATACCCATGAAATTGCAAATAAGGACACACACACACACACATGCAAGTGTGCATACACATGCCCACACTAACACACACAGACATGCTCACAAACATTCATGCATGCACACATACAAATGTGCTCAACCACAAGCACATACACGTACACATGCACACAAATGGGTGCCTACATATGCACACACACACACACATAAACAGATACATTCTTATAGTCACATGCAAGCACACACACATACATATGTGCATGCACATGCACACATGCACACATATGCACACCATACACATGCATGCATATCAATGCATATGCATGCAAAAACACACACAAATTCTCCCATATATGTGCACAAAGATGCACAAACACACACATGTGTGCATGCTCACACACAAGCACGAAGTCATTAGCTTACACATGCTCGCACACATGTATATGCACACAAACACATAGACACGTGCACGCACACACACAAGCATACACACATGCACACACACATACATATGTGCATGTGAATGTGCACATAAATGACACACATTCAAAAGACACCCATGCAGATAGACATGCACACACACATAAACACACAGACACACACATACACACACATGCACATACATATGCATACACACACATGCACACATATGCATGCAATGAAATAAGCACAGAAACATGTCCACAAACACAACATAAGAAGATGCACACAGAACCACGTACACACACACACACTCACAAACACGAACACAAAAATGCATAAATATGTATACACATGTGTGAAAACATGCAAAAACACCCATGCAAACCCATACAAATGAACGAGTACAAACTTGAAAATACACACATAAGAACACACACACACATGCACGAACACACGAATGCATACACACACACATTCACATGCCTTGACATGCATACTCGCACACAAGCGTGTACAAGCACACAAGCACACGCACAAGCATATACATATGCAACCAGATAGGTATGTAAGCACACATGCACAAACACACACACTTATGTACACATAAACTCATGCATGCACGCACACACACATACACACACATGCACAGGTGATCATACATGCACAAACACATGCATCCAACATGCTTACACATATGCACACATGTGTGCATAAACACACACATGCACACACACTAGCACGCTCACGTGCACACACACATGTGCACATACACACATGCACATGCACACACACATATGCATACACACACATATACATAGATAGGCACACTATAAACATATGCACATACACATACACAGGTAGACACAACTTTAAATATATGCACATATACACACATGCACACATGAATGCATGTACCTACTCCAACACACACACACATGCACACATGCATGAACATCCACACACTAAAATGCAAGAATCCACATACACACATGTACATGCATGCACTCACATGCAAACACACACAAGTACATGCACACACACACACACATCTATGGATGCATACATACACACACAAACCCACAAACACACTGACACACACATGCAAACAAAAACACAACCATGTAGTCACACACGTACATGCACTTATGTGCATAATAGATACATACACATGCACATAGATGCACATAAATACACCAACACATACAAACATTGAGAGGACTGCATGCAAACACACAAATAAAGACAACACTAACACACATAGACATGCATACACACATGTTTGTAGGCACATGAATGCACATGCACACACACATGCAACAACACACACTTGCACCATATATGTGTACAACACACAAAAATTTGCACACTCTTGCATTCATACACACACATGCATACCATTGGACACACATGCACACATCAAGACACACTCACAAAATCTCACACTTACACATAAGCACATTGCACACAAAAGTATGCACACACATGCACGTGCACACACAGACACATGCACACACATAGATACACACATGCACATTAACACACACTTACACATGAGAGCATAGATGCACGTGCACATAGACACATACAAACATATATGCACACACACAAACACAAATACCCAAACCAACACTTACACATTCACTCACTCACAACACACATAAATGCAAGCACACTCATGTGTGTACATAGACACATGGACACACACATGGGCACACACAAGCACGAATAGACCCACACATGCTCCTACTTACACATATAAGTCTGTAGCAAACAAATGTATGCACACATAGATGTGTGCACACGTAGGTGTGTGTATCAACAAACACATGCACACTCACACACACTCATACTTGTGTACATATAAGCATAGGCACACTCACAAACACACATACACACATGCAAGCACGCTCACATATGCACACAATGTAGACACACACACACACCCACACAATCACCCAAACCGATATCTACACATGCACTCATGAATGAACACATGCACATACACATGTACACACACACTTGCACAAATACATGCATGCATAAGCACCCACACAAACACAACCACAAACATGTTCACACATGTACACACATGTTTCTACACATTCACACATAAAGCATATAGACACAATCACATACAGACAAACATGAACATTTATGCACATGCAAATGCAATCACATGCATAAGAGCACACTAAAATGCTTCCTTATGCACACACATGCTTACACAATTGTGCACACAGATATGCACACACATCCACACATGCACTTGCACACAAAGGAACACACACATGCATAGGTCCACATATGCATAAACGTACACATAGACACACTTGCATACATGTGCACATGAACACATGCATGCCTGCATACGTAGCCACATGCACATGCATTCGCATACACACACGTACTCACACACAAGTATGCACACTCACAAACATATGCATGCCTACACATGCACATACACAAGGTACATGCACACACAACAACAAAAACACACTCTCACACCATACGCACACATGTACACACACACAAATGCACACATGTATACGCACACATTGGGACACACATGCATAGACATAAACATGCACACCTACAGCTGACACACACACATGCAAAAGCATGATTGCACAAATGCACACCCACACACACACGTCTTCATGAATGCATGACATGCACACATGTACACAAACACACACTTGTACACACACACCCACATGCACAAGCATATGTACAGACACTTACACACACATGTACAAATATGCATATACAAATGTGCAAACACAAATAAATACAACCACATTAAAGTATGTGTAGAAACACACACATGCACACACACATTCATGCACACATAGATGCACAAACACACATAGCCCCATATGTGCACACAAGCATGCCCACTTACACACACATACACACACAAATACACACTTTCACAAAAGTGCATATGCACACATAGACCCACACAAACATGTACATGCACACACATATGCATCACCACAAGCATATAAGCATACAAACACACACATGCACTCACATGTACATGAACTCACATAAGCACATGAACAATCACACATATACAAACATGCACATGTAAGCACACACAAAGAACCACATACACACATGCATTCACACACACACATATAGATACGCACAAATATATGTAAAGGCACACACATGCGTATACACTAGCAAACACAAATGCACACACACTTGTGCATTCACACATAGGAAGACACACACAAACACACGTAATAAAATTAGCAAATATGTATACATATGTGTGCACACGTAGACATACACATGCACAGTCACATTCATGCACAATCACATTCATGTATATATAGATATGCACACACATTCACACATGCACACACACACTCACATATGTACCCCTATGCAACCACACACACACACACACACTTATTCACACACACACAAATACCCACAAACACACATATGTTTGTGCATTCACTAGAATAAAAACACACACATGGGCACACATGAGGATACACACCTATGCATCAACACACATACAACCCCACACACACATTTGGACACATGCATAAACATGCACATCCAAGCACATGCACACACATACAAATGTAGGTACACATGTACAAGCACACAAACAAACTCCCACATGCAGATACACAATAGCATGTACAAAGCCATGCACACACATGCACATAAACACATGCACACACAAACATGCATGTGCATAATCACCAACACACACACAAAGGAACATAGGCACATGCACATAGACATAAACATGGACACACACATACTTGCACAAAAGCACAAAACCACATATACACATATGCGCACACATGTGCAAACACTCACACACAACCACATATGCGTGCACACACCCACATGTGCAATGAACACACAAACATGTTTACACACATACATGCACACATATGGACATATACACGCACACACACACATGCTTGCAAAGAACAAAAAATTAAGCAAACACTTGCAAGCACCCACACACATGAGAACACATGGACGCACACATGCATAAACACTCACAACACACAATTACACATGCATGCATGCATTAACAATCACACAAGACCCACACAGGCATGTATGCTTGCACACATGCACATGAATGTAGGGACACATGTATGCATTTACGCACACACACAAGCGTAAAAACACACATAAGCACAAAAACATGCTTGCATAAACACGCACACAGCCACACACACACACACACACACATAAACACACACATGCATACATGCATAGACACTAACACAAATTAAACACAAAGATACCCATGCCCACAGACAAACAAACATATGTACATGAACACACAAGCACATGCACATGCATGCAAACCCACTCATGCATATAGGCACACACATGTATGCACAAACATATGCACACACACACATGCACACAATCAAACTCACATGTGCGCATAAGCAAAAGCATACACAAATATGCATACACATACACAAATGCACATGTACACACACACACATGAATGCATGCACATACATATATGCATGTGCACACACTAAAGACACATGCACTTGTGCTCACACAACTCACACAAACACACACACACACACACACCAGTGTGTGCACTAATAGACAAATGCAAACACACATCAATACATGAAAATGCACACATGTCCATGCACATGCACAAACAAGCATGCACACGCACACACACACACATGCAGAGACACACACATCGACCCACAAAAACACACATGCAAATGCATGCTTGCAAGTATGCACATAAGCACACACATCTACCCACACACACACACACACTAGCACACATATGCTTGCATGCATGTATAGCTTGAACAAACATACACACACACACATGCATATACACACAAGCACACATGCACACACACAAACATGTGCTCGCATTTACCCACACAAACATGCACATAAACACACAAACTTACACACATAGACAGTAACAAACCACATACACAAGCACATGCATAGGCACAAGCACACCTACAAACACACACACATGCAAATAGGATCACATATAAGCAAACACAAGATAAAATGCATCCACGTAGACATGCACAAGAATGCACATGTGCAAATGCCTGAACTCACAAACACACACGTGCATGCATACACACATAGATGCACACACACACACACATATTTATACATAGACATGTACACATAAATGCACACTAATGCACATGTACAAACATGTTCACACAAGCACGTGCTCACACGCATGCACAAACACATGAAAACACATGCACAAAAACATGCATATTTGCACACCCATGCACATGCATGCACACATGTACACAAATGCATATGCATACACATATATATATGTATAAAATCACATGAAAAGGCATACACAGATGCACACACATGGACTCATAGGCACACAAACACGCCCACACATATACATGCATGCACACGCACCCACAATGAAACATACACGCACAAATACATATAAGCACCCACCCACATGCACATACACACCTGTGCATTCACAAGCATTCACACAAACACACACATACATATATGCATTCACACACACACAAATTCACATACATGTAACCAACACACATAAGAAGGCACAAATGCATAAACACATGCACACATAGACACATACAAAACAAACATGCTAAGACATGCACACACTCATGCACCTTGACACCCACCCACACACACATTCACACATGTGTGCAAGCATGCACGTGCAGGAACATAGATGCAAAAACATGCACACATGTACTCATACATAGACACATACACATGCACATACACACTTTCTCTCACACACGTGCACTTGTACACATGCATGCACAAGCATAAACATACAAAAACATATGCCCATGCACACAAACATTTGCATGCACATGTACATGCACAAGCATAAGCCCACATACATGCACATATGCTCACATAAAAACAAACACACGCATACATGCATGAATAACCAAATGTATACACACATGCACACATGCAAACACAAACACACATGATAACACACACATGAACACACACACACAAGCACAAACACATGCACATGCACACACACAAACTGACAAAAGCATTATGTTTGTACACACACATAAGAAGGCATGTAAAAACGTGCACATGAGCACACAAACCCACACACATCCAGATAAACAAGCACACACTCACCCACACGAACACTTCAATGCATAGGTCCACACATATAGCCACACACTAGCTTGCACATACACAAACACATATGCATGCATAAGCACACACTCATAAAACACTTAAACATGTACACACATGCACATGCACACTTGCAAGCACATGCACACACAAGCACAACTCATGCACTGCATAAATGTGCACACTTGCGCACACAAATGTACACAAACTCATGCACAAGTGCATGCACAAGCATAGACACACATACATGCACACACACAAATAACAAAATAGGCTTACACACACATGCTGAAACTCACGATGCATAGAAAGGTACACACATGCACATAATAAAATGCATGCACATTCACACAAATGGACATGCACATGAAAACTAAAAATGCATTCACACACACATGCATACACATAGATGCGTGCACACACACAAAAGTAGATATGCACACACATACTCATATAGATACATATGTACCCATGCACATATGCTCACATGAAAGCATTCACACACACACATGCACGCACATAAGCACACACACACAGACACACACATATGCAAACAAATTCACATAAACATGAATACTTATGCATGCAAACATACAAACATGCACGAACACAGCCAATTATATGAACATGTGCAGCCATGCAGACACATGCAACCCCACACATATACACATGCACACACACAAATGCACATGCTTAAGCATGCACATGTACTCAAACAAACAAAAACACAAATACGTATGTACTCACACACACACACATGCACATGCATGCACACAAACATGCATACGCAATTACAAATTCACACTCATGCACTAACACATACACACACACACATATGCACACATGTACGAACACATGCACACACACGTGCACACAAACAAATGTAGAAGCATGTACACATGCACACACACACACACACAAATACACGTAGATATACACACACACACACACACAGAAACACATACACCTACACTCACTCAAACATGCATATTTAAACAAACAAATGGGAACATGCACAGGTACACAAACACACATACAAGCATGCACAAAAACATCCATAGAAGTGCGCATGCATGCACACATATATGCATATATAGATAGACTCACACAAATAGACACACATACTCACACATACAAACAAGTGAAATGACATAGATGCTCATACATGCACGTGCTCACATGCACTCACATACACACAAATATGCATGCACACATAAGCACACATTTGCATGCACATGTGTACACACATGCACACATACCCACATAGACAAACACATAAATAGACACGCACGGACAAACATGAGCCCACATATGCATGCATGCACATGCATACACATATAACTACACAGCAACACACACATAAACACACTTACAAGTGTGCAAACAAACATGTGTATACAAATGTAGACACACATATTACATGCACACACACATGCACGAATGCTCAAACACACAAACAGACATGCAAATACATGCACACACACTTGTATATACCCAACATAGGCATGGACACACACACACACACACACACACTAGTACCATCACATAGAGACGTATGGATTTGCACACATACACACATGTGTGAATGTAGATACATGCACATACACATGCACATATACACATACGTGCACAAACTCACACACACATACACGTGCGCATGTGAACACATGCACTCATATGCACCATGTTCATGGACATGTAGACAACCTGCACACATGCATGCATGCACCCACATGCACACGCACACACATACATGTACACACATAAGCACATGCACATAAACACACCTATGCTATCATATTAACAAATGAATACACATGCATACCCACATGCACTCACATGAATAGGCAAAGGCATAAACACACAAATAAGCACACATGCACATGCAAACACACCAAACATGTGGAAACAAACACACACACCCATGTAGACACACACGAAGGCACACATGCATGTGTAATCACATAAACAACCATAATGAATGCACACAAAGCTATGCATTCACACACACACAAAACAATTAATGCATACACACACACACGCATATACACACACTATGCACACACATGCATGCTTACACTTGTGCACACATAAACACATGTAGAAATAGTCATTAAAAGAAACACAAACACACGTGCATAAGCACGTGCACACACACACATTCTCACAAACACATACATGCACTCAAAGCGACACACACATGAATACACACATGCACACACACATGAACACACATATGCACACACACATGTGCACAAAAATGCATATGCACACACACACATGCACACTACCACATATATAAACATGCACATGCATACACACATGTGTGCACTTTCACACATGCATATATGTACATGTACACACATGTAGAGATGCATGCATGCACGCATGTGCACACATAGCAAAAAATACAACCCCACACACACTCATGCACAGCCACACTATCTCACATGCACAAACACACATAAGCCCATATACACACACATGTACACACACACACACACATATACATGCTTACACACATGCACATGCATGTAGACATACAACTACAGATAGATGTACACATATGTACATGCATAGCAACACATTCACATGAATCCACACACCCACACTTGTGCACTCACACACATAAACATGCATGCACACTCACACATATTGGAACATACTTGCACATGCACACACATGCACACATACAAACACTTACAAGCATAAACACATAGACGCACATACACAGACATATAGATAGATGCACACACAAGAACTCAACTACACACACATGAGTTAGCATACGAATATATGCACACTCACACACTTGCTAACATATGCACACACGTACACACACAAATACTAACATAAACATATGCACATGAATATGCACATAGAACCACACATGCATGCACCCACATATACACAAAGTCACATGCACACACAATCATATATATGCATACTTGCACACACACATATGCACACTCACACAAACATATGCACTTGCTCACACCAGTATAAAAACATGCACACACACACACACACATGCACCTACTTTCACACACACACACACAAGTATAAGTACATATACACAAATACATAAAGGCACACACACAAGTACATAAACATGCACAAACACACAAAGATAGAAATGCACAGATGCATGCACACACACATGCATACACACACATATAACCACACCCACTCATCCCGACAATTGAGTGTACACTCATATTTAGATGCATAAGAACACAACCCTTGTGTGCACACACACATAACTCACTAATACATGCATAAGTGCACAGATATACACACACTTGCACACACACACACACATACTTAATCACACAAGCATATGAATGCATATGCAAACATGCATATCCACACAAAGAAACACAAACATGTACACACATACATGCATCCAAACACATTGATGCACACATACATACACAAAAAAAATCACGTGCATGCACTCACACACTTGACGCACATACACACACAAATGTACACACATGCACACTTGCATGCACATATACTTACATGAACATGCTCGCACCCACACAAACTCATGCCCACACACTCACACAAAGACACACGGACATGCATGCATACACACCCATGCATGCACACACACACACACCCAAAAGCACACATACATGCACAGACGCACACACGTGTGCATACACATTGACATATGCATGTACACACACATGCATGTGTGAATTTATGTACTCATAAGCACACAAACACATGAGCACTCACAGACATAGACATGCACAAGCATACATGCTCACACACACTCATACACACAAACACATACACATATATACAAACTCACACATCATGCATACATCCAAGCAAATAAAACCCACATAGACACCACACATACACATGGACATGCACACATACACATAGAGATATGAACACTTCTAGATATATTCATGTGCATAGACACACTAAACACACACACACACACACACTCATGCACATGCACACGCACATACACATATACACACATGCACAGAAGCTCACACGTGTACACAAGCACAAAAGCATGCATTGAACCCCTTACACACACACATGCATGTAGACATGCACACACACAAAAATGCTTAGATACATACATGCATAGACACACAAGCACATACATGATCATGCATACACAAGCATATACACACAAAGATACACACACATGCACATACATAAAGAAACATATATGCCTGTAGACACACACATGAATGCACATCAATACAAACACAAACATGCACATACATGCATGCTCACACACACATGTACACATGCACCCACATATGCACATGCATTTGGTTAGACACACATGTAGAGACATACACTAGCACACATGCACACGCATACACACAAGCACACGCACACACACAAGCACACACACAAGCACACATACGAACACACACTCGCACTCGCGCAAATGCACATGTGCATTCAAAAACAAATGCCCATATAGATGCACATACCTCTACATGCACAGACGCACATACCTCTACATGCACACACTCCCTAAAACACACAAATGCACACACACACACATAGATGCATGCATGCATGTTCACACAAAAAACCCATGAACACATTTACACACAGATATACACATGCACATACATAACACATTCACACACACGCACACACATGCACACACATGTAGTCATGCACATGTATAGCTACTCATATAGATGGATAAAGACACACATACACACAGACATACATATATGCATTGACACACACACACATACACATAAAAACACACATGCACATGCATACGTACTCTCCTATATACAAACATGCTTACACATATGCATAAAAACACAACCAAGTATACAAACATGCACTCATGCACAGACACATGTAGACACACTCACTCACACACACACACACACACACTCCTACACAAGCTCACATGCACATACTCACACATAGCACACACGCGTGCATGCGTGTACATATAAACACACACACATGCACTCACACTTGCATGCACACACAACACACACATACACACACATATACACACACACAAACACACACACATACATGGATGCATTCACACATGCACATGAATCCATGTGGACAAGCACATATGCACACACTTATACACATAAACAAGCACACATACACACAAGAACACTCACACATGCACATGCACCCATGAACATCCACACAAACATACACTAAAATATATGCGCACACACATAGATGCATGCACATGCACATAGACACACACACATTCACATACATACATATGTAAACATGCACACACACCAACAAAGACATGCACAAGTACATGCATGCACAAACATACACATACACTCTAAAAAGCATGCATGCACACACACACACACACACTCACACACATGCTCACACGCACACATGCATAGATGCAGATGTTGACACACACACATACATGACCAAACACAAACTTATCCACATGGATGCACATGCAAACACACACAATTACACATGTACACAAGCATATATGTGCACACATGAAGACAAACATGCACACACATACATATGTGTATAAACACACACCGACTTTCACACACGCATGCACACACCACACACTCACACATGCACACATAAACATGCACATACACACACATGCTCACACATGTCCATATACACAAACACAAACATGTATATGCATACACACTTATGCACACATGCAAGAACTTATAAACATGCACAAATGTGCATCCACACAAACACATGCATACAAACACACAAACGTGAACACCCTTATGTAGAAAATACATGCACATGTGTACCTATGCACACATGCACATGCATAAACAAACAAATACACACAGACACACACCTACACACATATGTAGGTATGCACCCAGATGTCCACACACATGCACACATACATGCATATACACACATGCATACACATGCACACATGCATGCATGCTAACATGCACATGTGTGTGCACATATGCACAAATGCATGCATGTACAAACATGTAGACATGTGCACCAAAAAAACACTCATGTATAAACACACACACATACACATGCACGTAATGCACTCGCACAAAGAAGCACACACACTTGTGCAGACATGCATGTAGACATGCCCAAGCACACACACTCATGAGCAAGCATGCACACACACAAGCACAGGTATAGTCAATTAAAACAAACACACATTTGTGCACTCATGTATAAACTTACACACACATGCATACGCACACACACATAGACACACTCATACACACATATGAACATAGCCACACACAGACAAACATATGCTTGCACACAAACAAAAATTTGCTCATACACACAGAGCTAAACATGTGCATGCACATAGCCACACACACACACGTACACACCTATACACATACACGTAACCACACACCTGCCCACACAAGCACCAATAAAGACACACATGGACATGGACACACAAGAACACATGAGCACATGCACAAGCACCCCTAATCACACACATACACATGAAACACACATACACTCATGCACATAATTGTGCACACACATGCAGGTACATGCACACACCTAGGCACACACACACATACACATAGACAAATGTACATACATGAACACATGGATGCACAACACACATAATTACATTAAAATACATTTGCAAACACACACACATGAACACAAGAACATGCATGCACGTGCAAACAAGCATGCACATACTCATGCATACAAGTAAGCACAAGCACACCCACACACATACATGTAAACAAGCACACATGCACATACACACATGCACACACACACAAACACACCTACACACACAAATGTGCACACATGCACACCTTCATAGACAAATGCACAGGTAAGTACATGCACACCTACACATACTCATGCTTATGTGCACACAAACACACATTTGCACATAAAAAACACACAAACAAATCCACACATGGATAATAACACCCACACACATAAACAAACAAGCACATGCACAGGCATGCATGCACCCACACATGCACACATATAGCTACATGTATAGATAAACACATGCATATATGAACATGTAGATAGACACGCACATGTAGAAAAATACACACACATACATGTACATATGCACATATGTCACCCACACAAACATGCATGAACACACACAAACATAGCCATGCACACACACTCTCTCTCACACACAAATACATAAGCAATCGCACAATCACCGACATGCATCCACAGTCACAATCATAAGAAAAAAAAACATGAGCATGCATGTGAACTCACTCACTCACACATGAACAAATATAACCACAAATAGAAGGATAACCCACACATACACGAACACACACACATGAGGCATGAACACATGCATGCACAAATGCACACGCAAGTATGCACACACCGTCACACACAAAACACACATCCATACACGCACACACATACACAATCACACATGTATATACACACACAAAAAGGCACACATAGACTTTCTCATGCACATACACACACACACAAAACCATGCATGTGCATACACACATAATCATGCATAGACGTGCATGCACACAAATAGACATGTTCACACTACATGCACATACACACACACATGCACATCTACACACAAGCACATAGCCACACATGCACAAACAAACATAATACATGCATGCATGCATGCACACACACACACACACAATAACTAGCATTGAAATGCATGCACATGCACATGCACATGCAAGCAACCACTTGCACATGTACATATGTACATGTACACACACTCATGCACACACACACACACACATGTGCATAAAAAAACATGCATGCACAAATGCACACAAGTACTTGCTTACACATAGACATGCAAGTGCATACAAATGCACATAAACATGCATAAGCACACACACACACACACATAAACATGCACACACTTGCATACACCCACACCCACACATACACCCCTCACACCTACACACACACACATGCACATAGCTACACACTGACCCCCACACACATGCATGTAAGCACACACCTGTACACACATGGACCCATAAACACACACACATAGACATGAGCACACACATAAGGACACTTACACACACAAGAATCCACACACATGCAAACACATGCACACATCCTTAGAATTACACACACACATGCACATCAGAACACATACATAGACATATACATACACATACATACATGCACAAAATTCATAAAAATACATGTGCAAACACTCACATACATGAACAAACACATGTGTGCATGCACACATAATCCCACACACAAACACACACATTGCATGGATGCACAAATAAACACACAAGTATGCAAGTAAGCACATACACATCCACATACATACATGCAAACATGTACCCAAGCACACACACACACACGTGCTCACATGCATGCACACTCATAAAAACACACACCTACATAGACATGCACGCACACACCCTTACACATAAACACACATGCACACGCATAGTTACACACATCCAAACCTACATATACTCATGCCCACACACACAAATATGCACAGATGCTTATAAACCCACACAACAAAACCACGTATGCACAATCACATTAATGCACACAAACACACATGCACATGCACACATGTGCACACATGAGCATGCATGTATACACATAATGTAAAACCACATGCATAGATAGACACATGAACATCTACACATGTAGACATACACACACACACACATAGAAAAATGCATATGCACATGCAGGTACACACATACATATACAAAAAGATGCACATGCACACTTTCCCACACACACATGCATACACATGCACACACCTATGCATGCACACACACACCCACACACATGTACGCATGCTAACACCCACACACACATTCACAAACATACATGCACACACACACACATGTGATTCCATGTAGACACATGCACAAGCACACACATACATGCATGTACCCACATGCACACACTCAGCAAATACACACACATGCTCCCAATCATATGCACATGCAAAGATACACACACATGCACAGGCACACATGCACACGCACATGCACACATACACATGCACTCCCACACACATAAGCACACACACACACACAGACTCATGCACACACATATGCATGAACACACATGCGTAAACACATATGGATAGACACATATGCAAGAACACATACATAAGCATAGGCATTCACACAAACACACATGCAGAAAACAATACAAAACACACAGCCACACAATCATATGCATGCACCTTAAGACATGCACACACAAACATACAAACACACACCCAACACACATGCATATAGATGCTCACATGCATGTATAAAAGTGTACAAAAACATATAGACACACTCATGAACACACACAAAACTATGCCTACATTTTATCCATGCACACCTACACATGCAGTCATGCACACACATAAGTGCATGGACACACACACTTATAAAAATATGTTCACACACACACACACCTACACATGCACTCACGCACATACACATGCACATACACACATATGCATGAACATGTTCATATATGTAGTTCCACACACATGCACAAACACACACATACATAAACATACACATGCATGCAAAAAACATGCATGCACACACACTCATACACAAAACAATACAAACACACAAGCACACATACACATGCATAAAGAAATGCATTAACACAAACACACATGAACACACACACACCAACAAACACACATGCATGTATACAAAAATACACCCTTGGATGTGGCTGTGTGCACACATACACATGCAAGCATGAACATGAAAACACACACAAAGACACCATATCACACACACACAAACATAAACACAAACACACACATGTATGAACACTTTCACAAACACACATATACACTCATGGATGTATGCACACACAAGTAGACATAGACACATATATAAAAGCACGTACACAACCATTCATATAGATCTTCACCCACAAGTAGCCACACACCTACACACATGCTCCCACACATGTTGACAGACCCACACATAAGCACACACACACACACACACATGCATGCACATGCACTAACACACACATGCATGCACACATGTCCAAATGCTTAGACACACATAAAGATGCACATGCATACATATGTATGCACAAACATGTGCATCCACACACACACACACATGCATATTTACAAGCACATGTGCACATAGAAATGCACACACACATTCATGTATACATGTAAACTTACATGCATAAGCACACACATTCACCCACACTCACGCACATGCATGCAAACACACACCCACATGCACACACACATGCCTCCCCACACACACACACATGTACACACAGGTGCATTCTTGCACACCCATGCCATGCACACTCACATACACACAAACAAATGAATGTACCCCATGCACACATGCACATGCACACACATGCCTATGAACATGCAAGCATAAGTATATGCATAGACTCATATGTGCACATGAAAGCATATACAGACACGACCACACAAACAACAAACACACACACACACACATACACGTATGACCCACATATGTCCACATTCATACACTTGCACACAGACCAACAAGCACTGATGCACACATGTACACTCAAAAGATACACACATGGTGCACACTCAAAAACATGCACACAAGGATGCATGCATGACCACACACATGCACAAGCACATATACAAATGTGCAAGCACGTGCACACATACACACACAAGCATGCACATAGATACATGTAGACACATACAAACACAAAACCCCACATAAGCATACAGACACACACACATACATGAACACACACGCATACATGCTTGCAGACATGCACAAACAAACAAACACACACACATACTCATGCATGCACACATAAGCACATATGTGTGGATGCACACACACACACATGCACAAAACAAAAAGATGCATGCACACATACACATATACATACACACACATGTGTTAGTGTACACACACACATAAACAAGTATGCACACATACACATATGCAAGTAAAGACACATGCACACACAAGCACTGACACACACACACACAAACATACACACAAGCACATAAAAATGCATAGACACCTAGACACACAAGCATGCACAAACATGCCTTTGAGTACACATCCATGCATGCACACACCATGCATACACATACCTTTGTACATGCACATACACAAACACACACACACACACATACACATCCATAAGCAAACACACATATAACCCATGCACACACATGCTTGCACACATGCAAGCACACACACACACACACACCAAAATACACATGTGCATGCACATACACACATGCACACATAGACATATTCATACAAGTGTGCATGAATGCACATACAGACAAACACTTCCATAATGACACATGCACAAGAACACATGCCACATGTAGACACAAGGACACATGCAAGCACACACACATACACCACACACTCACATGCAAAGAAACTCATACACAAACACATATGCACATGCATAGAAATAGACACAAAAACAAACACACACACACACGCACATGCATACACAAATGTGCATGCATAGATACTTACACTTGCACTAGCACACCTAGATGCACATACACAAATAAACATATGCACACACATATATACAGATTCACACACTCATGCACACACACCCACAAACACAAGCACACAAACATGCACACCATTATACACACACACATTTACAATCAAGCACATGCACAAGCACTCACAATCAAACATGCACACATAGGAACACAAAGGCACACACATGCATGCATACATGCATGTACACACACACAACCACATACATATACATTCACATGTACATATACACACATGCATAGATACACATGAACACACTCACATAGATGTACAAACACATGCATGCATGCACACACACACACATGTACACACAATCACACACGTGCATGCACACACACATGCACATGCACACACATACACACATAAGAAAAAGCTCCCACAAACACAAATATGCACATACAAGCACACAATATCACATATGTACAGACACACACACACACACATGCTCTCATTTGAATAATAACTAATACACACACATACATACACTTGTACGAAACATATGCATAGCACACACTCATGCGCTAGCACACACACTGACATAGACATGCTAACACATATGCACACACACATGGACAAACACAAATGCATACAAATGTTCACATAGACACACAGACACAAACACAAGCATTCATACATGCTTATGAGAACACATATGCACCTGCACCCACACAAATACACACACACACATACACAAAGAAATGCACACATGCATACACAAAGAAACATAAACAAACAAACACGTACATGCACACACGTAGATACATGCATGCATAGACACAATAACACTTATATGCACACACAAACATACACACATACACACTCATACACAAACACAAACATGAACATGCACACACACACACACACTTGCACACATATGATCACACACACATATGCACACATGTTCACACACATGCACACACACACAAACACATACATACATACATGAAACCACACCCACACATAGCCATAAGTTTGCACATATTCATAGACACATACATACACACACACCACACACAAGCCCACACATGCACACAAACATGCACACACAAGCACACACCGACACACACACATACACACATGCATGCACACACAAACATGCACACACAAAAACCCACATGCAAACAAACATACTCACATGTTCACATTAACGAATACACAAACACATAACACATAGGCACATGCAAGCACATGTGCCCATGTAGGTACACACACATGGCTCAAACTCATGTGCACTCACTTGCATATACATGATCACTAAAGCACACACACACACACATATACATGCATGTACATCTACCTATGCACACAAAGACACACTATCATGCACACATACACACACATGCTCACACACACACACATGTACGCATGCATGTGTACACATGCTTGTATAAATATGCAAAGATACACACATGCATGCACATCAGCATAAACACACTTGTGTATGCAAGTACACATGCACACAAGCATGTACGCTCACACACACAGACAAGTGCATGAATATGCAAGCATACACACACACACACACGCAAGTGCATGCATCACACGTACATATGCATGCACTACATGCACAAGCACACACATGCACAAAAATGAACACACAAGCACATATACATCAAATACATGTATGCACACACATATGCACACATGCACAATCACACATATGCATATGCATACACGCACACGCACAAACATGTAATCATGTCCGCAAGCACAAACACCCACACACCACATACACGCATATGTGCACATGCACACACATAGACATGCATAGACACACATATGCACACACACACACCTCCACACAGTCCCATATACAAGAATGTGTGCACTCACACACATCCATGTATATGCACATGCACAAGCCTATACACATGCATACACACACACACACACACACTAACACATGCTTGCACACATGCACAAGCACGTAGACAGACACACGTGTATACACATTAAAACACATAACCATAAAGACACACATGCATACACACACATATACACTAACAAGTACACTTATACACATGCACATGCACACAAACCAATCACACAGATAATTACAAACACACATACATACACACATATGTGCACACACACAGACATGCACATGCTCACACAGCCACATACCAACATCCACACATACACACATATGCATGCAAAACACACAAACATGCACATGAATGTGCATGCAAACACATGTGTATACATACATAAACACACATACACTTACATATAGATGCACACAGATGCATGCACAAGCTACATGCTCATAGTCACATTAAAATAATATCTATTTACTTCTATTTACATTATTTTTAGTTTTATTATCTATTTACTTAGCATTAATATAATAATTTTCTTATTATTTATATTTATTTTTTTGTAATTCATAGTAATTCTAATAGAGGGCCAAATAAAAAAAATAATCATTGTTTGACTTATCTTGATAACCTCTATCTAATTAAATATTTACTTCTATATTTTAAAATATTTTATTTTTGAGGGTTTTTGGAAGAAATACATGGTGTTTTAGTATATGACTAAGTTGTTAATTGAGGATATTATACTTGATCTACTTTGCATCTTGGAAATGTAAATTTCCTTTATAATTTAACTTCTTCTAATTTTTACTTCATTTAGTTAAAATACTATGTAACTCTAAATCTAATCTTTTGTGGCCATGGCAATGCATTGGTCTGGTTGTATTACATTGCTTTAATTTGGGGCATCTCATCTTTAATATATATTTTCTTAATATTAAAGTAAGAATTTGTGATTAGTTTTTCCTATTAACATTGGATGACATTCATATTTTCTTAATCCAGTATGAACTTTATCAATTAGCTTCAATACATATTTACTAATAGTAAAATACTAATTTTTTTTATTTTTTGTTCTTAATTATTTTATTACTTCATTATAATTTGAAATGAGATCTATTCGAGATGAAACAAATGTTATTTTATCTCAATGAGCCTTATCAAATTAAATAATTTTTAAATATTTTTAATAAGTTTATTAGTTAAGGTTTTGGCATAATTTATGATAGATTTTGATTCATAACAGATTTGACCATCGAGAATGCTGCATCTAATATCTTTAGTAACTCGAAATCCAAAGTTCACATCAGATTTATCATATTTTTTGAAATATTTTGATTTGATTTATTTATATTATTACAAAACTCTTATTCTCATGACATGAGATGTTTAAGTTACATTTATTTGGTTAAATTACTTTGTTTCAATTTATCTTACTTCAGTTTTATTAAATATTTACATAATATTAAAATAATAGTTTATTAATATTTACGATTATTTAATTGGAAAATTCATTGTAATTATAAATAAGGTCTGATCGAGATGAAACAAATATTGTTGGATGCTCCTCAATGAGCTTTATCTAATTAATTATTGATTTCTATATTTTTAATTTTTTTGTTTTAGTGCATTATTTAAGTCATTTATATTCTTGTGTTATTTGATGATCAAAGATTATACGTTTAATTGGCTCAAGGCCTTGGTATATAATTTTTCCTTATAATTTATCTTATTGTTTTAAAGCTTTTACTTTGATTTGGTTATATTACTATAATACTTTAATTCTCCTCCCATGTGACCCTTACATTATGTTTTTTTTGTTATATTACTTCCTCCAACTTATTACATGCCTTTTTTATTATATATTTACTTAGTACTAGACTTGTCTTGACGAGCTATATTGAATGTTATATTTTGATTTTATACTTAATTTGATGATCATGGAAGCTATGCTTGATCTTCTTAATATATTGGAATGTAACTTTTTATATAATTTATCTCATTTCTTTAACTTTTTTATTTTGACTTACTTATAATACTATTAAGCTCTAACTCTCTTTCTAAGTAACCTTTAGATCAGTTCAATTTTATTATGTTACATTGCTTCAACATATCTTATTTTTAGGTTTAATATATATTTTATTTTGATTAAAATAATAATTTAAAATTACTTATTCATATTTAATATGTAATTTGTAGTAATTACAAATGATGTCTAATCAAGATTAAATAAATCTCATTCAATTTGGCTCGATAAGCACTATCTAATTAAATATTAGTTTTTAATATTTTTAATATATTACTTTTTAATATTTTGAGTGCTTCTAAAAAAATGTTTAATTAGTACTTAACTAAATAATCAGGAAAAGTACACTTGATGTCCTCAGCACCTTAGAGTACAAATTTCATATATAATTTATTTTATTTATTAAAATATTTCATTATGATTTAGTTATATTACTATAAAATTCTAGTTCATCTCTTATATGACTTGTACATCACTTTGAATTAGTTATATTATATTATTTTAATTTATCTTATTTTTTACTTTGGCATTTTTTTTAATTAATATTAAAATAATAATTATTGTTATGTAAGTTTATTAAATTTGGTAATTTGTAATAATTTTAAATGCATTCAAATTAAGATAAAAAAATATTACTAAACTCATATCCATGAACTTTATCTAATTAAAAATTCAATTAGAAATTTTTATTTTTATGACATTGGCATGTTTAACGAGACATTTTGATTCTTATCTAATTTAATATTGCAGGATGATATACTCAATCTCTTTAGTATCTTGGAATAGAGCTTTTCAATATATTTGGCCTCATTTATTGAAATAGTTTTCTTGTATTTTGTTATATTACTATGAAACTCTAATTATCATATCATATAAAATTTACATAGCTTTAATTGGTTATTTTATATTACTTCAATTTATCTTTTTTAGCATAACTATATATTTAATTAATTTAAAATAATAATTTATTATTATTTATGCATATTTACTTGTTAATTCATAGTAATTTCAAATGATCTATGATCAAAACAAAACAAATGCCACTTAACTTGGCTCTAAAAGCTTTGCCAACTAAATATTCTTTTCTATATTCTTAAATATTTAACTTTCTATGGTTTTGCTACACTTTACATGATATTTTGATTCGTATTTGATTTAATGATTGAGGATGCTATACTTGATTTCCTTAATATCTTATAATATAACTCTGTCTATAATTTATCTTATTTTTTTATTTTATTTTGACACATCATAAGGTTAAACCATATATGGTTTGATAATTATATCACCTTAATTTATTTATATTTCAATGCTTTATTTTGCCTCATTTTAGCTTCAATATTTTTTTAATTAACACTAAAATAATAGTTCATTTTATTTATACCTATTTACTTTTATACTTTGAGATAATTTCAAATAAGGTATAATCAAGACAAAAATAATGTCATTGACTATTCTTAACAAGCTTTATCTAATTAAGTATCATTTATATATTTCTTAAATATTTTAATTTCTTTATCTTTTACTTGTTTTTAGAAATATTTGGATTCTTACTAGATTTGCTGATTTAAATTGTTACACTCAATCTTTGTAGTGCCTTAAATAACACCTTCTCGTTAAATCTATCTCATTTCTTGAAACTTCTCATTTTCATTTTATTATATTACTATGTAACTCTAAATCTTATATTGTATAGCTTTTTTATAGCTTTGATTTTGTTATATTATATTATTTTAATTTATCTCATTTCAACTTTGATATATATCTTTTTTTTATTAAATATAATAATTTATTATTATTTATTTTTATTTATTTTGGTAACTTGTTGTAATTCAAAACGAGATTTAATTGAGAAAACATAAAGTTATTTGGATTTATCTATGCTTGCTCTAACAAATATAATACTTATTTCTAAACTTTTAAATATTTTTTTGATAATATTGTCATGTTTAACAAGATATTTTAATTCGTACCTAATTTCATGATTGAAAATGCTACAATTGAACTCCTTAGTATCACAGAATAAACCTTCAATGTAATATTTATTTAATTTATTTAATTATTTTGCTTTGATTTAGTTAAATTATGATGAAAGTCTAATTCTTTTAAACGTGACTTTTACATCACTTCAATTTAGTTATATTATATTGGTTCATTTTATCTTACTTAAGCTTTAATATATATATATATATATATATATATATATATATATATATATATATATATATATATATATATATATATATATATATATATATATATATGTATATATATATATATATGTATATATATATATATATATGTATATATATATATGTATATATATATATGTATATATATGTATATATATATATGCTTTATATTTCAATAATACTTTATTATTATTTATCCCTTTCATTTTGTTAATTTATAGTAATTGTAAATGAGTTCTAATTTAAACAAATTAGACATCATTATACTCTTCTTAATGTGCCTTATCTAATTAAATATTTTATTTTAATATCTTTAAATACTTTAGTTTTTATTATTTTATTAGGCTTTATGACCTATCTTAATTCATTACAAATTTGTCAAATGATGATATCACACTCAAAATACTTAGAATCATGGAATGAAGCTTTCTTGTACAATTTAGCTCATTTTTCAAATGTTTTCATTTTCATTTGGTTATAATTCTTTGAAACTACAAATCTCCTTATGTATGAATTTAAACTTATTTACTTAACATATAAAAAGTAATTTATAATGATTTACACTTATTTTTTTATAATAATTCATAATAATTCCAAATGATGTCCATATAAGAAAAAAACTAATTTATTTTCATACTTTTAAGATTTTTATTTTCCCTTTTTGTGGCATGGTTTATGGTCATTTAGAATGGTACCCAACTTATTGATTGAGGATATCCTACTTAATCTTCTTAATACCTTTGACTGCAACTTTAGTAAAGAACTAATCTTATTTCTTCAAATGTTTCTCTTTGATTTGGATATTTTACTATGAATTTCTCATTCACCTCTTATATGACCTTTATATTACTTTTATTTTTTTATATTACATTACTTGAACTCATCTCATTTATGCTTTAATATGTATTTACTTAATATTAAAGTGAACATTTATTATTATTTATACTTATTTAATTTTTTAATTCATAGTAATTATTAATAATATTTGATCAAGATAAAATAAGCTTTGTTAGACTACTTAATGACCTCTATCTAATTCAATATTCTTTTTAATATTTTCTAAATATTTTATTTTTTATAGATTTGATGTGCATTATGAGATATTTTTATTTATACCTGATTTGATGATCAAGGATGGTACACTCAATCTCTTTAGCATTTTAGAATACAATTCTTTACTAACATTTGCCTCATTTTTCCAACTTTTTTGCTCATATTTGGATATTACTACATAAATCAAAATCTTATCTCTTGTCACCTTTATATTGTTGTGATTTGGTTATATATTACATTGATTTAATTTACCTTATTTTATATTTTATATATATTTACTTAATATTGAAATAATATCTTATTAGTTTTATGCATATTTACTTTTTAAATTCAAAGTAATTCAAAACCTAGTTCGATTAGGATGGGATAGATGCCATTGAACACATCTTAATAAGTGTTATGGAATTAGATATTCAATTTTATATTTTTAAATATTTTATTCTTTTATGGTTTGGCATGCTTAATGACATTTTAATTCATACTTAATTGTTTTCAAAGTTGTTGCATTTGATGTCCATAATAACTTGGAATTCAACTTTCTTATATAATTTATCTCATTTCTTCAAATTTTTTATTTTACTTTTGTTAGACTACCATCAAACTTCAAATCTCCTCTCATGTGATAATTTCATACCTTTGATTTAGTTAGTTAAATTGCTTATATTTATAACATTTTATCTTCAATATATATTTATATCACCTAGATTTTGTTGTACAACATTGCTTCAATTTATGTTTTTTCAGCTTTAATATTTATTTACTTAACAATAAAATAGTAGTTCAATATTATTTATGCCTGTTTATTTTGATAATTCAAAGTAATTCCAAACAAGGTCTGATCAAGACAAAATAGGCATTATAAGATTCATCTTGATGACATTTATGCAATTAAATATTAATTTTTATATATTTTAAATAATTTATTTTTTCTTATTTTGGTAAATTTTTTTAATATTTATGTTCATTTTAGGTTTGATGAATGATCCTTATACTCAATCTCCTTAGTATCTTAGAATACAACTCTTATAAATTTATCTCATTTTTTTAAAATCTTTGCTTTTATTTAGATATATTACTATGTAACTATAAATCTCTTATCATGTCACCTTTACATTTCTTTGATTTTATTATATTATATTATATCAAATTATCATATTTTAGGTTTAATATATATTCTTTTATTGCTTAAATACTAAATTATTATTATTTATTATTATTTATTTCATTAATTCACAATAATTCTAAATTTATTCTGATTAAGTTGAAACAAGTATCATTGGACTTGTTTTGACATGCTCTATAAATTAAATATTTATTTATATATTTCAAAATATTTCTTTTATTATTTGTCAAGCTTTACTAGATATTTTAATTCACACCTAATTTGATGATTGAGGATGTTACACTTATTCTATTTAATATGAAGTAATAAACATTCCCCTCAAAATTAATCTCATTTCTTTAAATATTTTCGTTTTGATTTAGGTATATTGCTATGAAACTCTAAATCTCATATTCTATGACTTTCACATCATTTCAATTTGGTTATATCATGTTGCTTCATTTTATCTCTTTTTTAGCTTCAATATATATTTACTTAAAATTTAAAAAATAATTTATTATTTTTTAAGTTTATTTATTTTTATAATTTTATATTAATTTAAAATAGGATCTAATTGTGATGAAACAAACATCATTGGACTCTTCTAGAGAAGCTCTATGCATTTAAATATTCACTTCTACATTTCTAAATATTTTATTTTCTATGATATTAGTAGGCTTTATTGATCACTTCAATTAATTCCAAATTTGACCATTGACGTTGTTACACTTAAACTTCTTAGTATCTTGGAATATAATTTTCTCAAAAAAGTTATCTCATTTTTCAAATTTTTACCTTTGATTTGGTTATATATTTTTGTCACTTTAAATCTCCTCTTATCTGACTTTTATATCACTTTGATTTTATAATATAGCATTTCTTATATTTATCTTATTTCAACTTTAATGTATATTGAACATAATAATAGTAATTTATATTTTTAAGCTTACTTATAATGCTAATTCATAGTAATTTCAAATGTGGTTTGATTAGCACCAAACAAGTGTCATTATGCTCTTCTCAAGAGGCTCCATCAAATTAAAAAAATTCATTTGCATATTTTTTTTAATATTTACTTTTCCCTTGTTTTAGCATGTTTTGTGTGACATTTCAACTTGTACTAGATTTAAGGAGCAATGATAGTGCACTCAATGTCCTTAATATAAAAGAGTGTAATTTTCATATACAACTTGTCTTATTTTTTAAACTAAAATTTTATAAATTTTAGTTTATTATATTACATTACTTCAATTTATAATATTTTAACTTTGATAAATATTTAATTAAATATACATTTTTATATTTTAGTATATTTTATTTTCTAGTATTTTTGGCATACTTTATAAGATATTTTGATTTGCAACTTATTTGCAAATTGAGGTTGTTACATTCAATCCTCTTTCTGTCTTAGAGAGAACCTTTCTTAATAAGTTATCACATTTCTTCATAGTTTTCAATTTGATTTGGTTATATTACTATGTAATTATAGTTCTTCTCAAGTGTATAATTACATGCTCTGACTTGGTTGCTGTACTTGCTTCAATTTATCTCTTTTAAAACATTATGTTTATTTATTCAAAATTAAAATAATGATTTTTTGTTTTGAGACATTTTGATTCTTACCTGATTTGATAATTGAGAATGTTGCAATCAATATTGTTAGCATTATAGAATGAAACTTTCTCTTATAACTTATCTCATTTTATGGAAGTTTTTTATTCTTTTTTGTATGTATTACTTTGTAACTTTAAAGCCCTTATGCCACTTCTACATCACTTTAATTTTGTTATATTATATTGCTTTAATTTCTCTCATTTTAGCTTTAATATATATTTATTTAATATTGAAGTACTAATTTATTATTATTCATGAATATTAAATATCTTAGTTCGTAGTAATTCCTATCATAGTCTAGTCGGGATGAAAGTAAGATTGTATAACTTCTGTTAATGAGATTTTTAGGACTAGATATTAATTTCTATATTTTTAAAAATTTTATTTTTTGGTATTTTGGCATTTTTAATAAGATATTTTGTTTTGAACATTATTTATCATTTAAGTATGTTGCACTCAATCTTTATACTAATCTGAAGTTCAACTTTACAATAAAATTTATCTCTTTTTTCAAATTTTTATTTTGATTTGGTTATATTGCAATGTTACTCTAAATCTCTTTTCACGTGAAAATATCAACACTTTGAATTTCTTATGTTACATTTCTTATATTTGTCACATTTCGGAATCAATATATATTTACTAAATATTAAATTTATAATTTGTAATTATTTCTACTTATTTTTTGGGTAATACATAATAACTCTAATGGATGTCAAATTACGACAAAAAAAGCATTGTAACTTAAATATTTATTTTTATATTTTTAAATATTTTTTCTTTGATTTTTTATACACTTAATTGATTATTTCAATTTGTACAAGGTTTGACAATCAAAGATTTTACACTCAATCTCTTTAGAATCTTAGAATGTAACTTTCACATACAAATTATCTTATTTCATAATTTTTTTTTATTTTGATTTGGATATATTACTATGTAGCACTAAATGTCTTCTTGTTTGACATTCACATCAATTTGATTTTTTTATGGATATTATTTCAATTTATCTCATTTCAAGTTCAATACATATTTACTTAATATTAAAGTAATAATTTATTTTACTTATGCTTATTTATTTTGGTAATTCATAGTAATTCCAATTGAAATCTAATCTATATGAAGCAAATGTCATTTTAATAATGTCAATGAGTTCTATCTAATTTAAATTTATTTTTTCATATTTTTAAATTTTGTTTTTCTAACATTTTAGCATAGAGTGTAAGACATTTTATTCATATCTTATATGTAAGTATGGATATTGCACTTGATCTACTATATAACTTTTAATATGAGTTTCTCAAACAATTTTCCTCATTTTTATAAATGTTATGCTTTGATTTGATTATTTATTATGAAGCTCCAATTCTCTTCTCATGTGACCATTGCATGACGACAGTTTAGTTATAATACATTACTTCAATTTATCACATTTTTAATTTTAATATCTATATAATTAATATTGAAATAGTAATTTATTAATATTTATGATTATTTATTTGGAGCCAAAACAAACATCCTTGGAATCATCTACACAAAATCTATCTAATTTAATATTTATTTCTATATTTTTTAATATTTTTTCTAATTTATTTGCACCTTTTATGAGATATTTTTACTTGCAACTGATTTAATGATCAATGATGTTATAGTCGATCTCCTTACTATTATGGATTACTACTTCAATATATACTTTATCTAATTTTTCAAATTTTTTTTCTTGTTTCTTATCATATTTTTATGAAACTATAATTCTCTTCTTATGTAACCTTTATATTATTTTGATTGTTTTATTAAATTTCATCAAATTGTCTAATTTTAGATCTAATATATATTTTCTTAATAAATAGAAAATTCTTTAAGATTTATTCCTATTTTCTTTGGTAATTCATAGTAATTCCAAATGAGGCCAAATTGAAATAAAACAATGTTTAACTCGTCTAAACAAGCTTTATGTAATTAAAAATTCATTTATTTATTTTTAGTAATTTTATTTTCTATAGCTTTGACACTCTTTATAAGATATTTTAATTAGTATTTTGTTTAACAAATAAGGATTTTCTACTCAATCTCTTTAATACCATTGAATACAACTTCCATTTAGAATTTATTGCATTTGTCCAAATAATATTTTTCTTGATTTGATTATATTACTATATAACTCTAGTTCTATTCTCATGCCACCTTTATATTGCTTTGATTTTGTTATATTTAATTACTTTAATTCATCGACTTTGAGTTTTAATTTACATTTACTTAATGTCAAAATAAGCAAGTATTATTATTTATGTTTATTTATTTTGATAATTTTTAGTAATTCCAAATGAGGTAAGATCAAGATAAAAAGATTATTGGGCTCATCTCGACAAGCTCTATTCAAGTAAATATTAATTTATATATTTTTATATATTTTATATTCTTTGTCCTTAGCATGTAATATGAGACGTTTTTAATTCAGATTAGATTTTACTACAATGGATATTACAATTAATCTTCTTAGCATCAATGAATGCAATGTTCCCATAAAATTTATCTCATGCTTTCAAATTTTTTACTTTGATTTGGTTATATTGCTATGTAACTATACATCTCCACTCAAATGACCATCACATCACTTTGACTTGGATATATTACATTATTGCAATTTATCTTATTTTAGCTTAAATAAATATTTACTCAATATAAAAAATAATTTGTTATTATTCATGCATATTTACTTTTGAGATTTGTAGTAATTCCAAACAAGGTCTGATCAAGATGAGACAAATGCCAATGAACTCATCTTGATGAGCTCTATCAAATTAAATATTCATTTTTATATTTTTTTAAAATTTCATTTTTTTAAGACTTTGCCATGTTTTATGAGACAGTTTAGTCATATCTTGAATAAAAGTTTTCTATATAATTGATCTCATTTCTTCAAAAGTTTGCTCTAAACTTGGTTACATCACTAAGTAACTCTATATATCCTCTCTTGTGACCATTCTATCACTTTGATTTTGTTATATTACATTGCTTCAATTTATAACATTTTAATTTTATTATACATTTACTTAATGTTAAAATAATAATTTCTTAGTACTTATGCTTATTCACTTTTGTAATTTAGAGTAATAATTCTAAATTAGATCTTATTAAGATAAAACAAATATCATTTGAATAATCTTGATAGCTTTATTTAATTAAATATTAATTTTTATTTTTAAAAGATTTTATTTTCTATTATTTTGGCACACATTTTGTAATATTTGAATTCATACAAGATTTGGTGATTGATAATGTTATACCTATTCTCCTTAGTTTCATGGAATGTGATTTTTCCATATAATTTAACTCATTTCTTTAAATGTTTCACTTTGACTTAATTATATTAAGATAAGGTTCTAATTGTCCATCTTTACAACCTTTACATCTTTTTGATTTGGTTATGCAATATTACTTCTATTTATCTTATTTCAGATATATTATATATTTACTTAATATCAAAATGATATTTTTTATTATTTATTCTTATTTATTCTAATAATTTATAATAACTCAAAATGAAGTCTCACGAAGATGAAGTAAATATTGTTAGCCTCATTTTGACATGTTCTATCTAATTAAATATTTATTTCAATATTTTTAAATATTTTATTCTCTATCTTTTGTAGACAATTCAATTTAAATTTGACTTCATGATTGTGGATGTTACATTTAATTTCTTTATTTTATAATATGAAAACTTTCCTATATAATGTATCTCATTTCATTGAAGTTTTTATTTTTATTTGTTTAGATTACAACATAACTCTAAATCTCCTCTAATATTATCTTTACATTGCTTTTATTTTGTTACATTACAAAGCTCTAATTTACCTAATTTTACCTTTGATATATATTTACTTAATATTAAAGTAATAAAAATTCATGGTTTATGCTCATTCACATTCATAATTTGTAGTAATTCCAAATGTTGTTTGGTTGAGATAATATAATTTCCATTATACTGATTGATAAGGGCTATATGGAATTAAAAATTCATTTTAATATTTTTAAATAATTTATTTTTTTAGAGTTTTGGAACCTTTTATGAGATTTTATATTCATACTTGATTTCATGATTGAAGAGTTTGCACACGATCCCTGTAGTATCATGGAATGCAATTTTCACACAAAAAATATCTCATTTCTTGAAACATTTTGCTTTGATTTGGTAGTATTTTTATGAAACTCTTAATCTTTGCTTGTTTGATCTTTTGATCACATTAAGTTTTTCATTTTAGACTATTTTAAATCTATTTTATTTTAATTTAATATATATATATATATAATTAATATTTTAAAAAATCATAATTGTTTATTATTATTTACTCTTGCGATTCATATAAATTTTAAATGAGGTTTGAACGAAATGAAATAGATGTCATCTGATTAGCCTTAACAAGCTTTACTCAATTAAGTATTCAATTTAATATTTTTAAAATTTTTATTTTTTATAGTTTTGGCATGTTTTATGAAAAATTTGGATTTCTACAAACTTTTATGATCAAGCATGTTACACTCGATCTTCTTAAAACTTTGGGATACAACTTTCTCAAACAATTTCTCTCATTTATCCAAATTTTACTCATAATCTTCTCGTGTGACTTTACATTGGTTTGATTTGGTTATATTACATTACTTCAATTTACCTTATTTTAATTTTATATATGTATATTTACTTAATATAAAAATAATAAATTTTTATTAATTATGCTAATTTTATTTAATAATTCATATTAATTCAAAATGGGGTTTGATTGAAACTAAACAAATGCCATTATGCTGATCACAATAAGCTTTATAAAATTAAATATTTATGCATATATTTTTGAATATTTTACTTTCTAAGTTTTGACACTCTAAATAATGTTTTATTTTGGTAATTCATGTACAATTTATCTCATTCTTAATTTGTTTTATTTTATTCATGTTGCTATATGACTCTAAAGCACTCCAATAAAACATTTATTTTTATGTCTTTATAGATTTTATTTTTTACTACTTTGTCATGTTTTTTTAGGCATTTTGATTTGTATTTAATTTAACCATTGAGGATGTTTCACTTGATCTCCTTAGTATTTTGGAAAGAAACTTTCTTATGTCATTTATCTTATTTTTTTAAATGTTTTGCTTTTAATTGATAATATTACTATGAAACTCTAATTCATGTCTTGATTGACCATTACATGTTTTGATTTAGTTGCATTACATTACTTCAATTTATATAATTTTTACTTTATAAAATATTTACTTAATTTTATTCTAAAAAATTATCTTTATTTATACATATTTAGTTCAGTAATTTGATGTAATTCCAAATGTGGTCCAATGGAGACGAAATAAAGATCATTAGACACTTTTTGATGATTTATATTCTATTAAATATTCATTTATATATATATATATATATATATATATGTGTTTTTATTCTTTTGCCATGCTTTTTGAGTTATTTTAATTCTCACATAATTTGATGATCATGAATGTTACACTTAACCTTCTTAATATCTTTTTCAAATGTTTTACTTTTATTTTGTTATATCACTATGAAAGTCTATTTCTTCTCTCATGCGACCTTTACATTACTTTAGATAGATTATATTATATTGCTTCAATTTATCAAATTTCAATTTTGATATATATATATATATATATATATATATAATATTATAAAGGATGTAATTGTTATTTATGATTATCTAAGATAATATTTGGTAATAACTCCAAATGAGATCTTACTAAGTTAAAACAAATGTCATTTGACTCGTCTCAATGCACTTTATCTAAGTAAAAATATTTTTAAATATTTTATTTTCTATGGCCTTGTCATGTTTTATAAGAAATTTAACATCACATTCAAATTGGCAATGAAGGATATTACGATCAATCTCTTTAGTATCCTGGGATGCAACTCTCGTATACAATTTATCTCATTTATTGAAATATTTTGCTTCAATTTGGTTAATTGTTATTAAAATATAGTTCTCCACTTATGTGACTATTAAATCATTTAAATTTTGTTAAATTATATTTCTTAAATTAATCTCATTTCAACTTTATTATATAGTTACTCATTTTGAACTAAAACTTTATTATTATTTATACTTATTTGCTTTGGTAAATCAAAGGAATTCCAAACAAAAGCTTATCGAGATGAAACAAACATCATTAGACTCACCTAGACAAGCTCTATCAATTTAAAAATTAAATTTTATATTTTAAAAATTTTCATTTTCCATGACTGGCAAGGTTTATAAGATATTTTATTTTTTACCTTATTTGATGATCAAGAATGTTACACTCGATCTCCTTAGTATTATGCATATTACTTTTCCATGCAATTTGTCTTTCTAAATCTTTTACTTTAATTAGATTATATTTCAATAAAAGTGTTACTCTCCCCTTGGAATATTATAATTATTTTATTTAGTTATATTATATTTCTTTAATTCATATTATTTTAGATGTATTATATATTTTTCTTAATATTTAAATAATAATTTATCATTTTATATGCTTATTTAATTTTTGAAATTCAAAAAAAATTGAACGATGTTTGATAAATATGAATTAAACAACATTCTACTCATCTTTATGAGTTTTCCCAATTAAATTTTCATTTCTATATTTTTAAATATTTTATTTTCTACAATTTAGATGCTCTTTACAAGACATTTTGATTCATAACAAATTTGATGATAGAGGATGCATCTCTCGACCTCCTTTGGATCTCACAACGCAACTTTCCTACACAACGTATCTCATTTCCACAAATTTTTTGCTTTAATTTAGATATATTATAATATAACTCTAATTCTCCTCTTATGTGATCCTTTCATCACCTTGATTTATTTATATTATATTATTTCAATTTATCTCATTTTAGTTTTAATAAATATTTACTTAATATTAAAATGATAGAGTAGTCAAAGTAGCCCAAAACTCATTTGAAACATTTCTTAAGTCATTTTCTAGAAAACTTTGTAGTAAGGGAACTATGGGACTATTATTAGGATGATCTCTTCTTATTTAAAGTTGAAAATAATGAAAACATTACTAATGAACTTGTAAAAAACATAAAATAAAATGCAAATGTATAATAACTTATAAAACAGATGAAAAGCAAACTAAAATATGCAATGAATAAAGGTGAGCTATAATTAAGCCCCACAATGACAATGATAATGGAGACTAATGTGTAGAGGAGCTAATCCTAGATATCTTTGAGTTTGAATAGATGAAGTATGCCTTTAGATAGAACCTCTTTGTGATGCATAAGATGCTACTATGTTACATTTATAACTGGACTCTCCTGAGCTACATGCACCACCTGGACCATCATTGACGTGTTAATACTTGGCCAAAGAGCCTAATTAATGTCCAATCACAATATTAAACATTACAAAAAACAAAATCTAAGTTTTACCAAAATCCAAGTTATTATTAGTCCCTTGCATGAGTGAAACACCACTCCAAAAGATAAAATAGAGTTTTTTATTTGCACTAAACCCTAATATGTGGTTTAGCTAAGAGCCTTATTAATATGGCCTTATTTTGAGTATCCCTAAAATCTCATAATATTCCTAATTCAAACTTAATTATTATCTCAAGGTTTTCTTTGTATAAAACCTTAATCAATAGAAATTTCATATAACTACTTATGTTATTCTTGAAAATATAAAAGGACCTTTTAAATCTCAAGTTACCTTCAAACTTATTTAGTGTTCTTGGATTCCCAACCCTAACCTAGCTCAAAATTCCAAACCAAAGGTGTTTAAATTTTAAATCTTAGATACTCAAATATAAAATTTAGGATATTCAAATTTCAAATTTATGACCTTTGAATTTAAACTCTCCATAAAAAAATTTATAAATCTTTGGTTCCTTTGATTAATCATATAATTTTCACAACTCTAGTTTAAGCCATGTAAGTTTGTTAGATATCTTGACATCCTTCTTGATTTTCTACTCTTCTTTAGCCAAATCTAATGCATTTTGTTGCACTTAATTACGATATAATTCTCCTTTAGCCATCTACATTGGCCAATTCAAGCTCCGCAAGTCTCCTCATAGGAAAATAAGCGAGTCCATTTGTCTTGGAATCCATCTAGGTTCCTTTTAGTTGTCATTAAATCTTCATTTGGTTAGAAAATTTATTCTTTGGTTTGGGTTTGAAGATCTTTTTTGTGATTCAAAAGTGTATTATGTCATAGCTTTAAATAGAATCATCCCTAAGTTATAATACCATAATTACATCAATTATTACTTATGATTGATCCTAAGGTTTTCTTCATATAAAACATTAATCAATAGCAATTTCATCTACCTAACTCTTAAACTATTCTTAACCTTATCAATGGTCCTTCAAGTCCTTACCTTAAAACATTTTTAGGGTTGTTGGATTCTCAAGCCTAACCAAAGCAAAAATTTCAAAGCTAAGGTATTGAAAATTTAAATCCTAGACATTCAAATATCAAATTTAGGAAATACAAAATTTAAATTTAAGACCATCAAATTTCAAATTCTAAAATAATCAAATCTATAAATCCTTAGTTTTGATTATTAACCTTATGATTTTCACATGTTTAGTCAAAGGCAACTACGTTTGATAGCTATATTGTGACCCTTCATAATTTCTTAACTCTCTTCGATACAATCCAAAGCCTTTTGCTGCACTTAATCTAGACCAAATCCTCCCTTAGCCATCTTCCATGGCTAATTCAAGCTCTTCAAGGTTCCCCAGAAGAAAACTCAAGAAATTACTTGCACTTGAGGCCATCTAAGCTCTTTTATTGGTCGTTTCTTGCATTATTGTCTGTAACCAAGCCTTATAATCAACCTCAAGGCAAAACTAGAACCATTCACTCTTAGTTTGGCTAGAAAATTTGGTCCAAGGTTTGGGTTTAAAGAAGATCTTGCTTGTGATTTAGAAGTGTACCATAGAGTAGATTTAAATAAAATCATTCTTAAGTTATAATACTAAAATTATTTCAATTATTTCTTGTGAATAATCTTAAGGTTTTCATGATATAAAATCTTAATCCTTAGGAATTTCATCTAAATAATTCTTAAACTATTCTTGACCTTATCAAAGGTGCTTTAAATTCCTAGCCTACATTCAAACTTATTTAGGGTTCTTAAATTCTCAACCTTAACGAAGGTTCAAATTTCAAACCAAGCTATTTTAATTTAAAATTTTAGATATTTATGTTTGTTAGCTATATTGAGCCCCCTTCTAATTTCCTACTCCTCTTCAACAAACTCCAAAGATTTTTGCTGCACTTCATCAATACCTTTTACTCCTTTACATTTCTTCCATGGCCAATTCAAGATCCTCAAGGCTTCCCACCAGAAAACATAATAGCTCGCTAGCCTTTGAAGATGTATAGGCTTCTTTTATACTTCTTTTCTTGCATTACATTTCCATGGCCGAGCCTTACAATCAACCTAAAGGGAAAATCCGAGCCATTTAGTACAAACTTCGTTGGAAAATTTAGTCCTAGATTTGGGTTTAAGGAAAACCCTACCTATGATTCAAAAGTGTATTATACTATAAGTTGAAATAAAATCAATCTTAAGTTATTATATTAAAATTACCTTAATTATTATTGATTTTTTTGAGCTAAATGTTCCACCACAAATTTTGATAAATTTGAATTCTTCTTGGAAAAGTGAAATATAAACTTATTGCAATGTTTTTAATTGTTTATATCAACAATTTATGTGAATGTATGCATGTTATTACATTTCTCCTTCTTTGTTCATAACATGGTTTTTCCTTTTCATAAGGTATAATTGGAAATTACAAAAATATGTCCTCATAATAAACAACTTTTTTCATCATGATTTAGCTAGCCAACACATATTTACATATACCAAAAATAATCTTAGCTTGTAATAAAATGGTCTCAATCATAGATCATGCTACAAATCATACCAATCATACTTTACAAGATTATTATATTTTTATTTTAACCAATCCTTAAACGTCTACCACCACAAGCATGAATTTAACTAAAGGAATCACCACAACATGATAAATATAACTCTCAACCAATATTCTTTCAACACCAAAATCAAATTTCAATTCATTCACAATTTGAACAATTTAAATTTTGACATGATTAGTTCTTATCATCTAATACATCAGATTGAGTCATCAACGACAATTGTACATAAAATGATGCATACTCTTGTAAAATAATTTTTGTTTAATACATACTTACATCTTAACTCAGAGCTTATCATGAAAGTTTAATATAAATAATGCAACTATTATGCAATTTTCCTTCAAGTTAAGAAACAACATAGAAACCATTGAATATTCTTCATATCCATGGTCACCCCATGACCATATCATGTAATATTAAAGAAAAATACTTATTTTAAACTCCTAATATGCATCTAAATTTATATGCTACTTCTTGAACTTTGTAGAGGTATATGCCACTTTGGTTCTCCTTTTCATTATTGGGCTTATAAACTTTCCTTGCTCTCAACATTGACCATCATACTCTCTTTGATTGGTTCTTGTTATGTTTAATATCAGTAAGGGTTCAAGAAAACTATCTAAACATTGCATATCATGCTTTTCTATAGCCAAACAATTCCTTCCTTTAATCATGTTAACTTTACCTGTTGGATAATATCTATTTTCTTACCTATGCTAAGGTGTCATATCCACTTCATATCTTTCTATTTCTTTTTATTTCTTTTAATTTCCAAATTCTTCTCAATCATTTGCTTAAAATATTTGTTTATGGATTATTTTCCATAAGATAATCATATGATATATATAAATTTCAAATTTCAAACTTGGTATGAATTCAAAATTGAAAATCAAAAAAATTGAATTTCCATTTGAAATTTAAAATTTTCATTAAGGAAAAAAATATAGTAAATTAAAATAATCATACATTGCATGTACTTTACCCCACCTAGCTACAACAAACTTTGGTGGATTTTAGTGTAGGCCTAGTTATTTAGTTGGTGGTGGATTAGTTTGGATCGAACCACTCAAAATCTTCTTGTGTTATCTTATGTGCTCTTATTTATTTGTAATTATTGTTACTTATCATATACTCTCATCATGATTTATAAAACTAAATAATAATTTCTAAATGGGCATTGGTGGTTAAATATCCCTTTTAGGTATGTAACCACCTTTGATGCTACTTGAAGCCACATTTAATAGTGGTCAGTCATTCATTTTCTAACACTAAATAAGGTAAGGAATCATTCATAAAGACCTAGAGATGCAAGGGTGCATCGACTTCAAGATTAGTCTCCATAAAATAAGGCTTACAATAGCATCAAGGTGGCCATGCACCAAAAAGAGTGGCTAATCACTAATGCCTTTTCTAAAACATGTTTATAGTAACAATTAAGATTTGTAGAAGGAAATTACTATACAATCATTTGAGTTGTTTAAATTAGACTGAGAATAAACATGGAATTAAATTTTAATAAAGTTATTTATGTTACAAATTAATAAATGTTTTGATATTACTTAAGTTTTGTAATTTGAAAGATTCATGTTTTATTTCATAATATTTATCCATTTGTATCTTATCATTTTTCATATTAAAAGTTCATGTTTCTCATATATGACTATTATCTAAACTCTATTGTATCCCACCTCATATAACTAAATAATATCATATATTGGTACCTCATATATCATCTCATCATATAATTCTCAAAACCATGGCCTTTATGCGGATAGTTTAATGATAGCAAAATAATCGTATCTCTAATATATTGTTTTTTCTTAAAGGTTTTCTTTCATGTCCCTTAAGCTAAATTAATAAAAGTAATATTTATTAAGAATTTCACTGCAAGTTATCCATAGGAGGGGGATGTTCTATGCAAATTTTATACTTAAAAAAATCAAAACACAAGTAAATTACTAATAGAATTCTTTTACAAAACTTAATCTCTCTTATAGACAAGCTTTAAAAAATATTATTAGCTTTGAAAATTTGTTGTGTAGGAGAATAAAAAGTAAATAACACATCCATTTTGAAGTTCTTCAATCCAAACTCAGATCTACATCTACCCTTAATCAAAAGGCTAGGTAAAAACACTAAATTTCTTTTTAATACAATATAAAGTTATGCATCGTGTAGAGGTTCCACTTACATGTATACTAGTTCTACTCAAAGTTAGTATTGATAGAATTGGCTCTCTTATTTCTCATTAGTTTCAACTACAATTGTTATTGGTAAGGTTAATTATAGCCAACCCTTATATATTAGCATATTTCAACTTTTGTTTTTAGTTTATCAAGTCATTTGCATCTATATTTTATTTTTGCTTTTTTGGGGCTCAATTGGTAGCTTTTTGGATATTTCTAACTTAAAAAATAATTTAAGGAATTCTTGTAGTCAGCTCATAGTTTTTTTGTTTAAAATTTTGTTAAGTTTTACTTCAAATTATCATTTTGGGATACTTTGGCTATCGATCATCAAAGGTTGTTGTTGCCACCACAATTTGCCATCATCATTATTATAATGTCACCCATGCAACCTTTATCAACTTGCATAGCATGCTTTACTACTCAACTACTAACCCATAAACCAATGTCAATATGCTCCAACTTGTGTAGATTAACTTAAGCTTATCCATTTCAACCTACAATGATCCATAAGCCAATATCAACTTGTGTTGAACCATTCCAACCCATGCTAAACCACTCATACCTACTTTCTAAACCCAAGGAGTTGTACTTCTCCACTAGAGTCACCTTAATCTAAGCACTATCAAATAAAATATGTTTTTTACATTTTAAAAATTTAAGTTTTTAAAGTTTTAGCATTCTTTACAAGTGATTTTGATCGGAAACAAATTTGAAAATTGAGAGTATTACACATGATCTTCTTAGTATTTTGAATATAGTTTTCTTGTATGATTTATCTCATTTGTTCAAATTATTTTCTTTTATTTGGTTATATAATATGAAACACAAATTCTCTTCTTGTATGACATTTACATTTTTTGATTTAATTATATTATATTTCTTTAATATATCTTATTTCAAAATTAATTTATATTCTTTATATTAAAATAATAATTCATTATTGTTTATGTTCATTTAGTTGTTATAGTAATTCCAAACAAAGTTTAATTATGATGAAACAAATGATGTTAGATTGGCTATGATTATGTAATTCGATATTCACCTTTTATATTTCTAAATATTTTTTTGTTTTGGAAACTTTTATTAAACATTTTAATTCATAGTTGCTTTGATGATCAAGGATGTGACATTCAATCATGCTAGTTTATTGTAACATGGCTTTCGAGTACAATTTATCTTATTTCTTCAAGCGTTTCACTTTGATTTACTTATATTACAAAGAAACTATAGTTCTACTCTATCATGACCTTTACTTTATTTTGATTTAGTTGTGTTACATTGATTCAATTTATCTTATTTCAACTTTAATATATATTTAATTAATATTAAAATAATAGTATATTATTATTTATTCATATTTAATTTTTTAATTCATAATAATTCAAAATGTTGTCTAATCGAGACAAAAAATTGTCATTGAACTTGTATTAATGAGCTCAATTAAATCTTTATATCTATATTTGGAAATATTTTGTTTTGTAGAGTTTTGTAGCTTTATTAGATATTTTGATCAGTACTAGATATGTTAAATCAAAATGTTATTCTTCATCTTCTAAGTACCTTGAAATATAACTTTCCTATTCAAGTTATCTCATTTCTTCAAATTTTTTAATTTTGTTTGGTTATATTTCTATATCACTCAAAGTTTTTTTTTGTGTGACCTTTACATCTTTTCGATTTAGTTGTATTACAATGCTTCATTTTACTACCTAAAAAATTCAATATATAATTAATTAATATTTAAATAAAATTTTAAATATTATTTATGATTATTTATAATAATTTGAACAAATTTGAAGTAAGATAGGATTGAGATATACTAATGTCATTAGCTTAGTCTTAATAAAGTTTATCCAATTAAATATACATTTTTATTTTTTTGTAAATATTTTATTTTCTAAGGTATTTGCATGCATTATGAGACTTTTCTTTTTATACTTAATTTGGTCATTAAGCATGGCACATTTGATCTAGTATCATGGAATTCTATTTTGCTATGTAATTTATCTCATTTCTCCACAGTTTTTGCTTTCATATTATTATATTATAAGAAAATACTAATTCTCCTCACATGTGACCATTATATGATTTGATTTAATTTTATTACATTACTTTAATTTTTTTTCTAATTTTATTATATGTTTACTTAATAATAAAATAATAATTTATATTTTTATGCTTACTTTTATAGTTATTGTAATTCCTAATGAGTTTTGAATGAGATGAACATACATTATTGGTCTTTCCTCAATGAGTACTATAAAAGTAAATATTTATTTTTATACTTTTAAATGATTTAGTTTTTAATATTTTAGCATGCTTTATGAATGATTTTGATTTTTTCCTAATTTGATGACTAAGATGTTATGCTCCATCTTCTAAGTATCTTGTAATGTAGCGTTACTATATAATTTATTTTATTTCTTCAAATTATTCTCTTTCACGTTTTAATATTATTATGAAATTATAATTATTCTGATATATAACCTTTACATCATTTTGATATTATTACATTATATTTCATAAATTTATCTTTTATTAGATTTAATATTTTTTCTTACTTAATATTAATAAAATAATTTATTTTTAAAGCTTATTTTATTTGGTAATTTGCAATAAGTCCAAATGATATTTGAGTAGGATGGAACAAACTTCGTTAATTAATCACTCTAAGAACCAACCTAATAAATATTTATTTTTTTTACTTTTAAATATTTTTTCTATTTAATTTTATAATAAATGATGTTACAGTTGATGTCCATAGTATATTGGAAAGTAGCTTTAAAGTATAATTTATCTCATTTATTCAAAATGTTTCTTTGATTTGGTTATATTACTATGGAAGTCTAGTTCTGCTCCAATATGGCCTTCTTCATTTTGATTTTGTTATATTATGTTAATTTAATTTATCTCATTTTATCTTTGATGTACATATTTACATAATGTAAAAATAATAACTTGTTATTATTTTTATTCTTTTTTTTCCTAATTCATAATAATTCAAACTATTAATGGACTCATCTTGCCAAGCTCTAGGCAATTAAATCATTATTTTCATATTTTTTCAATATTTTATTTTCTAGTGGTTTGTATGATTGATGTGTTATTTTGATTTGAATAGAATTTGATAATTAAGGTTGATGCACACAATTTGCTTAGTAAATTGGAATGCAACTTTCCCATAAACTTTATCACAATTTTCTAAATGTTTTTGTTAGATTTGGTTATATTGCTCTGTCACCCCAAACTTTCTCTCATGTAACATTAACATCACTTTGATTTGGTTATGCTATAATCCTTCAATTATTCTATTTTTATCTTTAATATATCTTTAATTATTATTAAAAAAAATAGTCTTTTATTATTTATGCTTTGTTCATTCAAAATTTTAAATAATTCCAAACAATATTTGATCAAGAGGAAACAGATGTCATTTGACTCATCTCTACGAGCTCTATCTAATTAAATGTATTTATAGGTTTAACAATTTTTAGTTTTTATGGTTTTGACATTCTTTTTGATATATTGTTAATTTTTCTAACTTGACGATCAAGGAGGTTACACTCAATCTTAATATTCTGGAATGTATTTTCTCATGAAATTTTTTATGTCATTTTCTCAAATTTTTGGTTTTTATTTTCTTACATTACTATGAAATAATATTTCACCACATCTCTCACCACTATATTGCTTTTATTTAGTTATAACACATTACTTTAATTTATCTTTATTAACCTTTATTATATATTTTTTAGTATAAAAGTAATGATTTGTTATTATTTATGCTTATTAATGAAGGTAATTCATAGTAATTCCAAATGTGTTTTGATCAATATGAAACAAATATCATTAGATCTTATTGATAAGCACTATAAAATATATTTTAATCTTTATATGTTAAAATATTTTAGTTTTTAGGATTGTGGCATGCTTTACAAATATTTAGGTCTATAAATAATTTGACTATCAATGATGTTACACTCAATATTCTAAGTACCTTAAGATGCAATTTTCTTGTGTAATTTATATCATTTCATTAAATTATTCTCTTTGATTTGGTTTTATTAATTTAAACTCTAACTCTCCTCTCATATGAATATTACATTATTTTGATTTGTTACATTATATTTCCTCAATCTATATAAATTTATCTTTAATATAAATTTAGTTAATATTAAAAATAATAATTTTTATTTATTTTTCTTTCTTGATTTTGATAATTTGTAATAATTTCAAAGGGGGTCTGATTAAGACAAAACAAATGTTGCTATTCTCATCATGATGAGTACCATCCAATTAATATTTATTTTTATTTTTTTAAATAGTTTTTTGGATTTTAGCATTCTTTGTGAGACATTTTGATTTGTGGCTAATTTTACAATCAAAAAAGTTACATTTGGCCTCCTTTGTAAGTTGTAATGCAAGTTTCTCGTACGATTTATATCAATTTTAAAATTTTTTGTTTTGATTTTGTGTTATTGTTATGAATCTTAAGTTCTCCTCTCATGTGGATATTATAATGATTTTAATTAGTAATATTATATCACTTTAATTTATCAAATTTTAGCTTTATTATATGTTTCCTTAATAGTAAAATAATATTTTTTATTTCTTATGTTTATTTACTTAGGTTGGACACAACTCTATGAGAACATTCAAATTAAATCATCATTTTTTATATCTTTGAATATTTTTATTTTTTGAAGTTTTTATACTTTTTGTTTGAGATTAATTTAATAATGATTTGAATATTAAGAATTTTAAATGTTTTTTTAATTTTTTTAAGAACCTTATGAGATTTGTTGATTCATACCTAATTTAATGATTTAAGATGTGATGCATAATTTCTTTGGTATCTTTGAATGCAACTTTTAAAAGAAATTTATCTCTTTTCTACAAATGTTTCACTTTGGTAAAGTTATATTACTATGAAAGACTAATTCTACTCTAATATAATATTTAATGGCTTTGATTTAATATATTACATTACTTTAATTTATCTCATTTTACTTTAATATATTTTTGCATAATATTGAAATGATAATTTATTTTTAATTATTTTTATTTATTTTTGTGATTCATAGTAACTCCAAACAACGTTTGATCGAGATGAAAGGAAGACTATTGGACTCATCTTAATGAGCTCTACCCAAGTAATATAGAATTTAATAATTTAAATAATTTATATTCTAAGGTTCTAACATGTTCCATGAGGAATTTCAATTCAAATCAGATTTGATGATCGAGGATGTTAGTGTTTGTCTCTAATGTATCTTGGAAAGAAACTTTGCGTTTAATTTATCTCATTTCTTCAAATTTTGTACATTTTTTTGGTTACATTATTTTGTAACACTAAAACTCATCATGTTTGAGCCTTACATGCCTTTGACTTGGTTATTTTACATTGATTTAATTAATCTCCTTTCAGATTTAATATATATTTATTTAATTATAAAATAAAAAATTATCATTATTTATACTTATTTAATCATAAAATTAATAGTAATTCCAAAACAATGTTGATTAAGACAAAGCAAACATTGGTGTACTCATGTCAATTTCTATTATTAAATGAAATATTCATTTTCATTGTTTTAAAAATTTATTTTCTATTGTTTTTACATAATTTATGAGAATTGTTTTATTACCTCATTTAATAATCAAGAATGTTACACTATATTTTCATTACCTTGGAATGAAGCCTTTTCATAACCTTTATCTCATTTCTTTGGCTTTTTTGCATTGATTTGGTGATATGTTCATGCAACACCTAAACTCTTCTCATGTGATATATACATCACTTTTAATTTGTTATATTATATAACAAAAATTGATATATTTTATCTTTAATATTTTTTAATATTTAAATAATAATATATTACTATATATTATTATTTAGTTTTTTAATTCAACATAGTTTAAAAAAAGTCTAATTAAAACAAAATAAATATCATCAAATTTATCTGTATGTGCTCTAAAAAATTAAGCATTTATTTCTATATATTTAAATAATTATTTTTAATATTTTGGCATGCTACAAGTGGCATTTTGTTTTTTACCTAATTTAGTAATAAAAAAATATTACACTTTATCATCTAAATAACTTGAATTGCAACTTTCCTGTATTATTTATCTAATGTTTTAAAAATTTTCATTTTTACGTGGTTATATTATATTTCATCAATTTATCTCATTTGAACTTTGATATATATTTACTTAATAATTAAGTAATAATATATTATTTATGTTTTTTATAATAATAATTGTTAGAAATTTCAAACGAGATCCAATGGAGTTTAAGAAAATATTGTTGGACTCATCTCAACGATCTACATCAAATTAAATATTATTTTAGCTTTAATATTTATTTATGTAACATTAAAATATTAAATTATATCTATTTAAGCTTATTTGTCTTATAAATTCTTAGTATTTCCAAATGAGGTACAATCAAGAGGATATAAAGTTCATTAGACTAATCTTAATTAGCACTTTCTTTTTGAATATTCATTTAATAGTTTTAAATATGTTATTTTCTAGTGGTTTGCCATAATTAATAAGATATTTAAATTTGCATTGATTTGATGATAAAAAATAGTTTATACTCAATTTTTTTAGTATCACGAAAAGCTACTTTGTTATATAGTTTTTCTCATTTTTTTCAAATGTTTTACTTGGATTTTGCTATATCACTACAAAACACTAATCCTCTTATTGTATGACCATCATATCACTTACATTTTATTATTTCACATTACTTCAATTTACATCATTTAAAGTTTAATATTTATTTATTTAATATTAAAATAATAATTTAATATTATTTATGCATATTTAATTTTAAAATTTATAGTAATTCTAAACTTTGTCTAATTGAAAGGAAATAAACATTAAGAGACTTATCTTCAGAAGCTCTATCCAATTAAATAATTATTCTTTATATTTTCAAATATTATTTTTAAGATTTCGTCATGCTTTACAACACATTTCTCTTCGTATAGCATTTGATGATCGAGGATGTTACACTTGCCACTTTTAGTATTTTTGAATACCAATTTCTCGTACAATTTATCTAATCTCTTCGAACGTTTTGCTTTGATTTGATTATATTATAATGCAACACTAATTCTTCTCTTATGTAACCTTTATATCACTTTGATTTGGTTATTTTAAATTACTTCAATTTATCTCTTCTTTACTTTAATATATATATTTATATTATATTTCATTAATAATTTTTTTTGGATTTTTTACTTTAGCAATTAGTAAAGATTCTAAATGAAAACTAATGGAAATAAATGTCGTTTGGCTCATCTTGATGAACTCTACAAGATTAAACATTCAATTTTTATATTTTTAGATATTATTTTACAATGTTCTGACATGCTTTGTGAGGTATTTTAAATTGTGCATTATTTGATGATAAAAAAGGTTACGCTTTATCATTGTAATATCTTGGAATGTAACTTTCTCATATAATTTATCTCATTTTTTTTGGAATGTAATTTTCTCATATAATTTATCTCATTTTTTCAAAATTTCAAATTTTATTTGGTTATATTATATTATTTATATTTATCTCATTTCAACATTTATATAGATTTTCTTAATATTAAAATAATATTGTATTATTATGTTCGCTTATTTACTTTCATAATTCTTAATAACTTAAACAAGGTTTGATGAAGACAAAACAAGCACTGTTTTAGTAGTCTCAATTAACTCTACACTTTTTAGCAATCATTAATATATTTTCATATATTTTTTCTTTAATGTTTTTAGTATTTTTATAAGATTTTTTAATTTTCTCCTAATTTGATAATTAGAGATGTTACTCTCTCTTCTCAGTACCTTAGAATGTAACTTTCTTATATTATTTATCTCATTTCTCCAAATATTTTGTTGGTTCGTTTAATATACACTAAATCTACTTTCATGTGAAATTTATGTTAATTTAATTTTTTTATATTATATTGTATTAATTTATCTTGTTTTATAATTAATATATGTTTTCTTAATATTAAAGTAATATTTTATTATTGTTAATGATTTTTTATTTTGGTAAATCAATAATTTCAAACAAGATCTAATAGGACAAAACTAGCTTGTTTTGACTCGTCATGATGAGGTCGATCAAATTAAATTTTTATTTCTATATGATTTAAATTTTTAAGGGTTTTGGTGACCTTTATAAAACATTTGATTCATATGTGATTTGAAGATCAATGAGGTTAAACTTGATATCTCCACTAACATGGAATGCAACTTTGTCATACAATTTATCTATATATTTCAAAATGTTTTCTTCAATTTGGATATATTAACTTCCATTAATTAAGGTCATTTCTACTTTATTATATATTTACTTCACCTTAAAATAATAATTTGATTTTTTTAAGAATATTTTTTTATAATTCATAATAATTCTACTTTAAGATCATGATGAAACAAATAGTGTTGGACTCATGTTAACAAGCTATATCTAATAAAATATTCATTATTTATTTTTAAATATTTATTTTCTAAGATTTTGGTTTTCTTTATGAGATATTTTGAGTTATACCTATATTGATGATAAAGAAAGTTACTCTCTATCTCTTTAATATGCTTTGATACAACTTTCTTATGAAACTTATTTCTTTTTTAGAAATTGTTGGCTCTGACTTGGTTATATTCTATACAAGTATAAATCTCCCAATTTGTGACCACCATATTGTCTTACTTGGTTATAGTATATTACTTTAATTTATCTTAATTCATCTTTAATACATATTTATTTAATATTAAAATAATAATTTTTTATTATTTATGCTTATCTACTTTTGTAATTTATAATTATTTCAAATGAGGTCTGATTGAGATATAATAAAAGTCATTGGACTCATCTTGATGAGCTCTATCACATTAAATATTTATTTTTATATTTTTTTTAAAAAAAAATTTCAAGATATTTTCTATGCCTTATAAGACATTTTATTTTGTAGTAAATTTGATGGTAGAAAATATTATGCTTAATTTTCCTATTATCCTAGAATTGAACTTTTTAATACAATTATTCACATTTCTTCAACATTTTCACTTTTAATCTGGATATATTTAGAAGTGCCTTTAGATCTCCATTCGTTGGACCTTTAGATCGATTTGATTAGGTTATAATGCATTACACCAAAATATCTTTTTTAACTTTAATATATCTTTGCATAAATTTTAAATAATAATTTATTATTATTTACTCTTATTTAATTTTGTAATTAATACTAATTTAAGATGAGGCCTCATGGAGATAAAATAAATATTATTAGATTCAACTAGACATGTTTTATAAAATTAAATATTTATTCTAATATTTTTATGTTTTCGACATGTTGTATGAGACATTAGATTCATAATTATTTAGATAAACGATAATATTATACTTGATGTCCTTAATATCTAGGAATGTAATTTTCTTATACAATTAATAACATTTCTTTAAATATTTCTTTTTAATTGCATTAAATCACTGTTAAGCTCTAATTATCCTATATGTAACCATAACATAGCTTTGATTTGTTTATATTACATTACATTTCTTATATTTATCAAATTCTAGATTTACTATATATTTATTTGTTATTAAAATAATAAGTTATTATTATTTATACTTATTTAATTTGGTAATTTATTGTAATTCCCACATTGGCTCCATTGAAAAGAAAAAATGTCTTTAGACATCTTGCAATGAGCTTTATAAAATGAAATATTCCTTCTTATAGTTTTAATTATTTTTTATACCTTTATGACATTATTTAAGATGTTTTTTGATTCATTCCTAATTTGATGATTGAGAACATTACATTTATCAGTTTAGTATATAGGAATGTAACTTTGCAATATAATTTATCTCGATTCTTTAAAATTTTTTAATTTATTTTTTATACAAACTTAATTTAAGTTATTTGATTTGAAATCTAATATATATTTGTTTTATATTAAAATAATAATTTATTATTATTTCTATTTGTTTACATTGGTAATTTGTTATAATTCCAAATAAGTTTTGATGGAGATTAAAAAAAGTTGTTGGACTCATCTCAGTGAGCTATGTAAAATTAAATATTTATTTTTATAATTTAAGATATCTAACATTCTATAATTATTTTATGATTTATGAGACATTTATATTTCTAACTAATTTGATGATTAGTGCTATTGCACAGTTTCTACTTAATATCTTAGAATAAACTTTACTATATAATTTATTGTATTTATTCAAATATTTTGCATTGCTCTAGTTATTTTATTATGAAACCTGGAATCTCTGATTGTGTGATTTTTACATAACTTTAATTGGGTTATATTACACTACTTCAATTTATCTCAACTCAACTTTAATATATATTTACTTAACATTAAAAACTTATTTTATTTTTATGGTTGCTTATTTATTTTGATAATTCTCAATAATTTCAAATAGGCTTCATGGAGGCTAGACAAAAATTAGTGGATTGAACTCAACAATCTCTATCCAATTAAAATTTTTTATTATTTTTATTTTTAAAACTTTTATTTTCTAGAATTTTGGTTTGCTTTTCAAGGCATTTAATTTGATTTCTAATTTGTCCATAAAAATGTTAAAATTGATCTCCTTAGTACTTTTGAATATAACTTTTTCATGTAATATATCTCAATTTTTCAAATGTTTTATTTTGATTTGTTTATATTAATATGTAACTATAAATCTCTTCTTATGTGACATTTGCATTCATTTCATTTGGTTATATTACATTGCAATATATGACTTAGTTTCAACTTCAATATATTTTTCCATAATATTAGAATCATAATTTATTATTATTTAATGCATCTTTTCTTTAATAAATATGTTAAGTCAACTTTTATTTTTATGAGGGAAGCCTTAAATGTTAGTATGCTATTTTAATGGTCTTATTTAACATGAATCAGGTGTAGTTTCTAATCAAAAGCCATGCACCTTAACAGATTGTTAATTAGTGGTCTTCAAAGCATCTTGGAGTGTTTAGCAATTTTTAAGGCTTGAAGATATACGTACTAAGCTTTGATAAGTTTTTTTCTTAATAGAATATTAACTTATTAATTTTAAAGGTATTCTCTTTTTCGCACCAATATGAAATCATATTCAATCATCTCCTTGATTTAGCAAATGAATAGGATCCAATTTTTTAATCTACGATCCTTTTGTTGGATAAGTTCTATCCTTATTAATATTTCATGTTAGCTTGTTTGCCAAACCTTAATTAAATTAAAAAAATAATTCTATTAAATTTTAGATAGTCAAAATAAATTTTTTTGCCACATCCCAACTTGCAAAGCTCTCAGGTCGGGTGAGCCTGATTTGGTAAGCACTTGCAAGTCTCAAGTCAGAAAAAAAAGGTTGAGCCTATTCGGGCTGATAGCGAATCTTTAATTAGATTTGGGTAAGGCGTTTGATCGAGCTAGGAAACATTCAAAATTATACATATGGGTCAACCTGTATAAACTTGTATGTTACGAGTATACCTAAAGGATGAATTCTCAAATGCATAAAGGAGAAGATAGTCCAATTTTGGCTTTACATAGTACTCCATGCGTATTATTATTTAAGTCCAAATTCTTATCCTTTCCTACAATGTGGGACTAAAGCCTTATGACAATATATGTCCAAAATCGGTAATGCTTGACACTGTTCGATTGCACATTTTTTTGATTGCACGGTGGAGATTGCATCTACCTTTAAATAGTGATCTTAGTAGATCCAATTGTCCATTCAATGAGTCAAAAGAGTGGTTACTATTTCATCCACTGTAATCGATTGATCTATTTAATGGTCATGATCTTATTCAACTTCATCGAGCAACTATCATTATTTCTAACATTTAAAATAATCTATCCCTGATCTGATGGCCTAGATCTCTCTATTATGAATCCTATGGTCCATATCTAATCCCCATTTTTTTGTTGATTAATAGAATGATCTATATCTCATCTGTCGTGATCGACTAATTAAGATCTAATCAAGCTTGATTCATCCATCTAAAACACATTCACTTTTATAGCATTTGCTTGAACAATTGAGATCTCCTTTGTGCTAATCCAATAACTCTAGTCACTCCCATCCAATGTCTCTAATCAAATAAGTATAATGGCTAATTAATTAGCCATTGTTATGCCATTATCATTATTATGCCATTATAACAGCCATTTTGGAAGAATATTTTAAGATCTTTTTATGCTATTTGGAAGTAGCTTTTGAAATAGTTTTTCACTCACCTTCCAACAGCTATGATAAAACATTTTTTATAAATAACTAACCATTGTAAATGAAATAAGCAATGAACATGAATCAATTTTTGAGATCTCAATAAGGCATTGCTCCATTTTTACTGGCATAAATTTTGTTGGGCAACCTAACATTTACAAAAGCTCGAGTTTGGTTTGATTTAGTAAAATAATAAAGTTGGGGTTAGGATCACAAATCTTGGGTTTTAGTTCAATCTGTAAAGGTTTTTTGGTTGGAGGTGAACTGTGAGAAAAAACCTCAAGTTGTACAAGTTGTAACATTTTGTTATTGGTATTTTGCTCAACCTCAATTAGGGATGGATGTAGGTTCTAATTTGAACTAAACCACATAAAAATTATGATATCTCATTTTTAATTTTTTCTTAATTTTTTATCATATTAAAATTAATATATACATATAATCAAGGTACATAAAATTATTTTTAAGAAATAAATAAGTTAAAAAATAATAAAAAATACTTTTAAGACCAGTATTCACTCTCCTCTTGTGAGTTTTGCACACTAAGTTTCACTTCAAAATCATCATAATTCAACATAAGGTCAGATCAATATGAAACAAATGCCATTGGACTCAACTAGATGAACTCTATTTGAATTTTTAATTTTTTGTGATGTTTTAGGAGGTGTTTTAACTGTATCTAATTTGATGATCAATAATGTTACACTTAATCTCCTTAGAATCATAGAATGTTACTTTTCTTTATAATTCATCTCATTCTTCAAATGGGTTTTTACTAGGTTATACCGCTATTAAACTCTAATTTTCTTTTTATGCAACATTTTTATCACTTTGATTTTATTACATTACATCACTTCAATTTATCTTATTTCATCTTTGTTATATAACTTCAAAATATTAAAATAATATTTTATTATTATTTATATTTACTTTGTTGATTTGTAGTTATCACAAACAATATCATATCAAGGCAAAATAAACATTGTTGGAAACATCTTGAAGGTTTTTATGCAATAAATTATTTATTTTTATATTTTTAAATATTTTTTATGGTTTTAAAACTTTTTCCAAAACATTTTGATTCAGATTTGATTTGTTGATTAAGAATTTTATATTTAATCTTCTTAATATCTTAGAATGTAACTTTCTTATATCATTTATCAATTTATTCAAATGTTTTAGTTTGATTTGGTTATATCACTATGAAATTATAATTCTTTTATAGTGTGACAATCAAATCACTTTGATTTTGTTATACCATAATGTTTTAATTTATCTTATTTTTATTTAATATATATTTACTTGATATTAATATAATAAATTTTTATAATTTAAGCTAATTATTTTTTATAATTTGTAATATTTTCAAATGATGTCCAATCAAGATGAAGAAAACATTGATGGGCTTATCTTAACTAGTTATATCCAATTATATTTTCATTTTAATATTTTTAAAAACTTTATTTTTTATGGTTTTTGTATCGTTTATTCGACACTTGAATGGCACCTAATCTGATGATGATGGATGTCACACTTAATCTCTTCAATATCAAGTAATGTAATATTCTAACACATTTTACATCATTTCTTCAAATATTTTGTTTTAATTTTGTTATATCAATATGTAACTCTTAATCTCTTCTCATGTGACCATTACATTGCTTTGGTATAGCTATAGTACATTGAATTAATTTATTTTATTTTACCTTTGATGCATATTTGCAAGATGTTAAAATAATAATATATTATGATTTATGGTTATTTACTTTGGTAATTTGTAGTAATTTTGGATGAGATTTCATCAACACAAAACAAACATCATTCAATACAACTAGACCACCTCTATCTAAGTAAATATTAATTTTAAAAATTTTATTTCTAACATTTATCATGCTTCATGAGACATTTTGATTTGTAATGATGATCATTGATTTTACACGTACACCCTTAGTATGTTTGAATTCAACTTCTAGTATACTTTATCTCTTTTTTTCAACTTTTTACTTTGATTTAGTCATATTACTATGAAACTATAATTCTCAACTCGTGATACATTTGCATTGCTTTTATTTTATTATATTACATTCAATGAATTTATTTAATTTCTACTTCAATTTATATCTACTTAATATTAAAGTAATAATTTATTATCATTTATGCTTACTTATTTTAATAATTTACAAAAAATTCCTAATGAGGTCTGATCAAAATGAAAAAAAATAAAATTTTAAATGTCTCAATGAGCTTTATATAATTAAGTATAATTTTTTTATAAATATTTGGTATTCTTTATGAGATATTCAATTTAAACTTGATTTGAAGATCAAGAAATTTATGCTTAACCTCCTAAGTTACTTTGAATTGAACGTTTGCATAAAAAGTATCTCATTTTTTTTTCTAACATTTCACCTAAATTTAGTTATATTCTAATGACAATAAAATTCTCGTCTTGTGTGACCCTAACGTCCCTTTCATTAGGTTATAATACATTCTTTCAATTTATCTCATCTTTGCTTTACTATATATTTAGTTAAAATTAAAATAATAATATATTATTATTTATTCTTTTTTAAATTGGAAACTCATTAATACAAATCATGGTATGATTGAGTTTAATTAAAAAAGTAATTTGTTTATTATTTGTACTTATTTATTTTGGTAATTCATTATAATTCCAAATGAGGTTTGATAAAAAATAAATAAATGTCATTAAGCTGAACTTGGTGAGTTCTATTAAATTATATATTTATTTTTATATTTTAATTATTTTCTAAGAGTTTGAGTTTTTTATAATTCATTTTGATTCAAGCATGATTTAGCAATAAAAGATGTTACACTTGATCTCGTTATTATCTTGGAATTAAAATTTTTCATATACTTGATCTCATTTTTTTTAAAATTTTTCTTTTTGATCATGTTATTTTATTACTAAACTATAATTATCCTCTGTTGTCACCTATACATTATCTTAATTTCGTCATATTACATTGCTTTTGTTTATCTTATTTTAGCTTTGTTATATATTTATTTAATTTTAAAATTATTTTTCATTATTATTTATGTTTATTTTATATGGTATTTCATGGGAATTCTAATTGTGGTCCAATCATGACAAAATAAATATCATTTTAATTGTCAATAGTAACTTTATCAAATTAAATATTGATTTTTATATTTTTAAATATTTTTAATTTCTAAGATTCTTCCGTATGTTTTTAGTCATTTTGATTCAAGCCTAATTTGAAGATCAAAGATGTTACTCACATTCTTTCTATTATCTCAAAATTGAATTTTATTGTACAATTTAACTTATTTAATTAAAATGTTTGCTTAAATTTAGTTATATCACAACAAAAACTAATGCTCTTACATGTCATGTCACATCACTTTGATTTGGCAATATGACATTACTTTTGAGAAAAATAATAATTTATTATTATTTATGCATATTTATTTTTTTAATTCATTGTAATTCCAAACTGATTGAGATGAAACAATATCAAAGGATACATCTAGATGAGTTCTATATAATCAATATTCATTTTTTATATTTTTAAATATTTAATATTTTAGATTTTTGCCATGCTTTAGGAGGCATTTTTATTCATACTAGTTTGATGATCAATTGTGCTCTACTCAATCTACTTTGTATCTTTGAATACAAATTTCTTATACCATTTATGTAATTTCTTTAACTTTTTCTCTTTGGTTTTGATATATCTCTATGTGATTATCCCATACTTTGTTTCAAAGTATTTCATTTTGCCTTCAATAAATATATACTTAGTATTAAAGTAATAATTTAGCATTATTTATCCTTATTAGTTTATTTGTTCAAAGGAATTCCAAATAAGATTTGATTGAAATAAAACAAATGTAGCTCGAATCATCTTGACGAGCTACGTAATTGAAAATAATCATTTTTATGTCTATAAATATTTTATTTTCTATGATTTCTACATTTTTATTGAAACATTTTAATTTAAACTTAATTACATTATTGAGATTGTTATACTCGATCTTACTAGTATTTTAGAATTCAACTTTATTGCACAAATTTTCACATTTAATCAAAAGTTTCACTTTAATTTGGTAATATTATTATAAGACTCTAATTCTCCTCTCATGTGGCCTTTATATTACTTTGATTTGGTTATTTTATATTGCTTCAGTTTATTTTTTTAACTTTAGTATATATTTATAAAATAGTTAAAAAAAATTGTTATTATTTAATGTTCTTTACTTTGGTAATTGACGTTAACCTCAAATGAAGTGTAGTTCACCGAAAACAAATTTAATTAGACTTGTTTCAAGTTATATCCAATTAAATACTTATTTTTAAAATTTTAATTATTTTTCTATGATTTTGACATTCTTTATGAGAGATTTTGATTCATATCTCTTTTGATTATCTAAGATGTTACATTAGATCTCAGAGTCATAGAATACAATTTTCTCCTACAAATTATTTTTTTTAAAAAATGTTGTTTCTTTCATTTGGTTACATTACTTTATAACTTTAAGTCTCCTCTCCATGATTTTTATATTGTTTTAATTATATTATATTATATTTATTTAATTTATCTTATTTTAGCTTTATTAAATATTAACTTATTGTTTAAATATTAATTTGTTATTATTTATTCTTGTTTAATGTATAATTTATAAAAATTCTAAATGAGTTCCAATCATGATGACAAAAAGATCATTAAACTAGTCATAATGAGCTCTATCAAATTGAATACTCATTTTTATGTTTTTTTAATACTTATTATTTATAGTTTTAGCACTTTTTATGAGACATTTTGAATGTGATTTGATTTGATGATCGAGGATGTTGCACATGATCTCTTTAGTAAATTGGATTAAACTTGTGTGTACATTATTTCTCAGTTTTTCAAATTTTTTTCTTTGAATAGTTACGTTAATATGTAACTTCAATTCTCCTCTTGTGTGACCTTTACTTCAATTTGATTTACTCATATTACATTACATTAGTTTATCTAATCTTATTTTTTAATACAAATTGAGTTAATATTAAAATAATTATTTATTACTATTAACACTTATTTATTTTTGTAATTCATAATAAATCAAAATAATGTTTGATTGGTAGGAAACAGTCATCATTAGACTCCTCTCTATAAGTTTTTTCAAATTAAATATTCTTTTTTATATTTTTTAAATATTTAATTTTTTATTATTTTGGCACATTTTAGGAAATAATCTAATTTCTACCTAATTTGATGACTAATTATATTGCAACATATCTCTTTAGCATCTTGGAATGCATGTTTCCTATAAACTTCATCACAAATCTACAAATATTTTGCATCATTTTGGTTATATAATTATGTAACTCTAAATCTCTTAATGTGTGACCTTTACATCACCCAAATTTTGTTATATTATAGTGCTTAAATTTATCTCATTTCATGAGTAATATATATCTAAATGATATTAAAAAAAATTTCATTATTACTCATGCTTATTTACATTAGTAATTCACATTAATTAGAAACAAGGTAAAATTGATAGAAAAAAATATCATTGGATTCATCTCGACAAACTCCATCAAATGAAATTTTCATTTTCAATTTTTAAATATTTTTTTAATGTTTTAGCATTCTTTATGAGAGATTTTGATTTGTATCTATTTTAATGATCAAGGATATTGCCCAAGATCATCGTAGAATCTTTGAATGCAGCTTTATTGTCCAATTTATCTCTTTTTTTCAAATGTTTTGCTCTAATTTGGTTATTTTACTATGTTTCTCTAAACCTCCTCTTGTGTGATCTTTACATCACTTTTATTTTATGGTATTATATTGCATCAATTTACCTCATTTTAACCTTATTATATATTTACATATTATTAAAATAATAATTTATTATTTATTCTTATTTAATTTGATAATTATAGTAATTTGAAATGATGTCTGATAAAGACAAAACAAAACATTATTATATTCATTTCAACAAGCTCTATCTAATTAAATATTTATTTTTATATTTTAAAATATTTTATTTTCTATGGTAATTGAATAGTTCACAAAATCTTTTGATTCATATATGATTTAGTGATTGAGGATGTTACATTTGATCATTTTAGTAATATGGTATGTAATTTTCTCACACATTTATCTCATTTCTTCTAATCACTTTTATTTAGCTACATTACATTGATTCAATTTTACTAATTTTACCTTTAATATATATTTACTTAATAGTAAAAATAATAATTTCTATTATTTATTTTTATTTTTCCTTGAAATTTGTATTAATTTTAAATAAGGTTCAATTGAGAAAAAACAAACATCATTGGACTCATCTCAATGAGTACAATCCAATTAAATATTTATTTTAGTATTTCAAAAATATGTTTTTATGACTTTGGTGTGCTTTATGAGTTATTTAGATTCATACCAAATTTGGTAGTTAAGGATGTTACACACGATATTTTGAACAACTTGAAATGCAAATTTCTTTTATAAATTATTTTATTTCTTGAGATGTTTTGCTTTGATTTGGTTATCCTATTATGTAAGTCAAACTTTTTTAGTTGTGTAACCTTTACATCATTTTGATTTAGTTATATTAAAATTTTCAATTAATCTTATTTCAATTTTATTATAATTTATTTCATATTAAAATAATAACTTCTTATTATTTATTCTTATTTAGTTTAGAAATTTTAGTAATTCCAAAAATGTTTGATCTATGCTAAAGTAATGTCTTTGCACTTATTTGTACAAGTTTAATCTAACTAAATATTCTTTTTTATATTTTAAAAATATTTATTTTTTAGTATTTTTTGCATTCTTTGTGAGACATTTCCATTTTTTCATTATTTGATGAATGAGGTTGTAACATTTCAACTTCTTAGTAACTTGGAATGCAATATTCTAAAACTATCTATCACTTATGTTCAATATTTTTTTATTTTTTTATATTTCTAAGACATTATAATTCTCTCTCATGTCACTTTTACATAACTTTGATTTTGGTGTATTACATTGTTTTCAATTTATGTTATTTCAACTTTAATATATATTTACTTAATATTAAAATAATAAATCATTATTATTCAGCTTATTGAATTTTGTAAACTGTTGTAATTCCAGTCGAAGTTTAATTTAGACGAAACAAAAATTATTAGATTCACCTTGACTAGTTCTATCAAAGAAAATATTCATTTGTTAATTTTTAAATATTTTATTTTCTTTGACTTTTGTATATTTTAAAAGTCATTTCAAATCATACATGATTGGATGATTGATATGTTACACTCGATCTACGTATTGCCTTGGAATGCAATTTTTTCATATAATTTATTGATTTTCATTTAAGTTGAAACAAACATCATTGGATTCATCTCAATGAGCCCTTACTAATTAAGTACTATGAAATATTTCTTTTTATATTTTGAAATATTTTATTTTAAATAGTTTTGGATAACTTCTAGAGGGATTTATATTTGTACTTGATTTGTTGATCGATGATATTACATTCGATTTTCTTAGTACCTTAGAATCCAACTTTCCTATATAATTTGTCATTTATTTAATTTTTGGCTTTGAATTAGATGTATTGCTATGTAACAAGAAATCTTATCCAATATGTTCTTTATATCTTTTTGATTTGGTTATATTATTTTGCTTTAATTTATCTCATTTTACCTTTAATATATATTTTGTTAATATTGAAATAATAATTTAATTTTATTTATCTCTTTAGTATCTTATAATGCAACTTTCCTACATAATTTACCTCATTTCTTCAAAATGTTTAGCTTTGAGTTCATTATATTACAATGAAATTCTAACCCTCCTATTTTCTGCCATTTTATCACATCAATTTTGTTATATTATATTAATTTAGTTTTTCTCATTTGAGCTTTACAATAGATTTTCTTAATATTAAATAAATAATTTATTTTTTAATCTTATTTACTTGGGAACTCACAGCAATTCCAAAGGTTTGATTAAAGAGAAAGAAATGCTATTAGACTCACCTCAATGACATCTATCCAATAAAATATTTATTTTTAAATTTTAAAATATTTTTTTAATGGTTTGAGCAAGCCTTACAAAATATTCTAATATGCCTCTTATTTGATAATTAATGATCTTACACTCAATCTCCATAGAATTTAGGAACGTAACTTTCCTATACAATTCATCTCATTTCTTTAAAGTTTTTACTTTTATTTGATAATGTTATTATTTAACTCTAAAACTCCTCCAATATGACCTTTACATCACTTTAATTTTGTTATAGTATATTACTTCTATTAATCTTATTTTAACATAATATATATTTACTTAATATTGTGGTAATAAATCGTTATTATTTATTCTTATATAATTTTGTAATTATTTTAAATTCAAAATAGATCTAATTATGGCAAAACCAAAGTCATTAAACTAGTCTCGATGAGCTCTATATGACTAAGTAACTTTTTACTTTTTTCAAATTATTTATTTTTAATATTTTTAGCACACTTTGTAAGGCATTTTTATTTATGCATGAATGATCATTATGAATGTTACACATGATCTCTTTAGTATCTTAGAACATAATTTTCTTGCAAAATTTATCTTATTTTATTAAATTTTTTATTTTGATTTAATTATATTACTATGTAACTCTAAATCTCCTCTCATATGACCTTTACTTCTCAATGATTTACTCATATTACTCTACTTCAATTTATCTAATTCTAGTATTAATATTTATTCACTTAATATTATAATAGTAATATATTATTATTTATTCTTATGTATTTTTATAATTCTCAAAAAATCAAAATGATGTTTGATTGATACATAAAATGCATACTTGGACTTATCCATGTGAGGTTTATCAAACTAAATATTTATTTCTATATTTTTTAAATATTTTAATTTCTATGGTTTTGGCACTCTTTAGGAGGCATTTGATTTGTATTTTATTTGATGATAAAAAATGTTTCACATGATCTTGTTAGTATCCTGGAATGAAGCTTTCGAGTTTAGTTTATTTCATTTCTTCAAAACTTTTGCTTTAATTTGTTAACATTACTATGTAATTCTAAATCTCTTCTTGTGTAACTTTTATAGTACCTTTTATTTAGTTATATTACATTGATTCAATTGATCTTATTTTTATTTTAATCTATATCAACATATTATTAAAAAATAATTTATTATTATTAATGTGATCTATATTGGTAATGTAATAAAAAAAATACATTAACCCAAATGAGGTCTAATCGAGAGGTAACAAATTCCATTTGAATCATCTCAATTTAACTTAATCCAAATAATTATTCATTTTTGTATTTTTAAAATATTTTACTTTTTAAGGTTTTACATGCTTTTAGTGACATTTTTATTCATCCTTAATTTGATAATCAATGATGTTACACTAGATCTCCTTAATATCTAAAAATACAACTCTACCATTCAATTTATCTCATTTCATTAAACTTTTTTCTTTGAATGAGTTGTATTACTATGAAACTCTAGTTCTCTGTATTTATGACATTAAGATTACTTTTATCTTGGAATATCATATAGCTCTAATTTATCTCATTTTGGCTTCACTATATATTTACATAATACTAAAATAATAATTTATTATTGTTTATTCCTATTTATTTTTTTAATTTCTAGTAATTATAAAAATGATCCATTCAAGATAGAACACATGCCATTTTGAATTCTCATATTTTTATTTTTAAATATTATTTCTATGGTTTTGACACTCTTTACATGAGATTTTGATTCATAATAGATTTAATGATTGAGGATATTATACTAGATCTCCTTAGAATCCTAGAATAAAATTTTCACATGTAATTTATCTAATTTTTTCAAATTTTTCTCTTCCATTTGGTTGTATTTTTATGTAACTTTAAATCTTCTCTCGTATGACCTTTACATCATTTCTACTTGGTTATATTATATTATTATAATCTCTCTTTTTAGCATAAATATATATTTCCTTAATTTTAAAGTAATAATTTACTATTATTTATGTTGATTTTCTTTATTAATTTAAAATAATCCAAGTTTGGTCAGATCGAGATGAAATAAATGTTTTTTGACTCAACTTGATAGGTTCCACCCAATTAAATATTCATTTTTTTTTATTTTTTAAATATTTTATTTTCTATACTCTTGATGAGATATTTTGGTATATACCTTATTTGAAGATCGAGGATGTTACACTTCATCTCATTAGTGTCTTAGAATAAAAGTATTTATTATAATTTCTCTTTTCTTCAAATGTTTTGTTTTTATTTGGTTTTATTATCATAGAACTCTAAATCTCTTTCTCTCTCTTATGACCCTTACATCACTTTGATTTGGTTATATTATATCATTTTAATTTATCTTATTTTAGTTTTAATATATATATATATATATATTTACTTATTATTAAAATAATAATTTCGCTTTAGATCACTTATTAATTTATGTAATTCGTAATGATTCCAAGTGAGGTATGACCAAGTTTAAACAAATATAATTGGACTCATCTTAACAAGTTCTATCAAATTAAAGTTTTATTTTATTATTTTTAAATATTATATTTTCTAAGATTTTTGACATATGACATGAAACATTTTTATTTATACCTTATTTTATGATTGAGGCTTTATAGTGGATCTCCATAACATCTTAGAAAACAAATTTCCTTTAAAATGTATTAGATTTTCGCAAAGTTTTCAATTTGATTTGGTATATTACTTTATAACTATAGATTTGGAAATATTATGTTGTCTTAATTTATCTCATTTTAGTTTTAATCAATATTTACCTAAAATTAAAATAATACTTTATTATTATATTTGGTAATTAAATTTGATGGATTATAGTATTTCCAAATGAGGTGTGATTAAGCTGAAACAAACATCATTGGATTAGTCTCAATGAGTTGCATCTAATTAAATATCTATTTTTAAATTTTAAATATTTTATTTTATTGTATTTTGTCTTATTTTATTGGATATTTTTATTTGTAATTGATTTGATAATTAAGGATTTTAATTATGATTTTATTAGTATCTTAGAATGCAACTTACATGTGCAATTTATTTGATTTTTTCAAATTTTTCTCTTTTTTGTTATCTTAAGTTGTAACCCTTAATATCCTCTCAAATGACCTTTACATCACCACGATTTGGTTATATTGCTTTTTTTTAATTTATGTCATTTCATTTTTTATATATATTTACTTAATATTAAAATAACATTTTATATGTTAGTTATATTTACTTAATTTAGTAATTCATAGTAATTCTAAATGAGGCTCAATCAAGATGAACAAAATGTTTTTGGACTTGTCTCGATGACCTTTATAAAATTAAATATTTTTGTATATCTAAAAATTTTCTATTTGACTAAGGTTTTGGTAAACTTTAATAGAGATTTTGATTTGCATCTGATGTTTTGGTTGAAGATAGTACTCGCAAACTTCTTAATACCTTAGAATGCAACTTTCTTATACAAGTTATCTCAATGTATTAATTTGTTATATCTTGTTGGGATCAATCCAATAACTTTTATTTAATCTCGATTAGATCTCATTTAGAATTACTATAAATTACTAAAATAATTAAGCATAAATAATAAAAAATATTATTTTGATATTATGTAAATATTTAATAAATTTGAGATGTGACAAATTGAAGGAATATCATATAACCCAATTAAAGAAAAACATTTGACAAAAAGAAATAAATTATATTGAAAAGGTTTATTCCAAGATAAAACTAATGTAATGGTCACATGAGAGCAAAATTAGAGTTTCATTGTAAAATAATGAAATCTAAGGGAAACATTGGAAAGAATGAAGTAATATATGGAAAGGTTATATTCCAAAATAATTAGGAGATGGAGTGTAACTTCTTCGATCATCAAGTTAGGTATGAATAGAAATCTTAAAATAAAACGAGCCGAAATCCTATAAAATTAAATATTTAAAAATATGAAAATAAATATTTAAAGTCCAATGGCACTTATTTCATCTGATTAGACAACATTATTAATGACTACGAATTGTCATAGAATAAAATAATACACAACAATTAATTATTATTTTTAATATTAAGAAAGTATATATTAAAACCTAATTGAGGTAAATTTTATTAATATAATATAACTAAATCAAGACGATAAAAAGATCACATGAGATAAGTAAGGTCACATATTAATATAACCAAATTAAAGGAAAAATTTTAATTAAAAATGATACATTGTTTTGGAATGTTACATTCAAAGATACTTACGAGCTAAAGTGTAGTATCCTCAATCGTCAAACTAGGTATTGAATAGAAATATCTTGTAATAGTTGAAAAAACTTCAAAAATTTAAATAATTAAAATAAATATGAAAAAGAATATTTAATTATATAAAGTTCATTGAACAAGTCTAATGACATTTGTTTCTTCTTGATTGAATCACATTAGAAATAATTATGAGTTACCAAGTAAACAAGGAAAATAATTGTTAATTATTTTTTTAATATTAAGCAAATATGCATGTAAATTGAAATAAGATTAGTTGGAACAATGTAATATGGCCAAATCAAAAAAATGTATAGGTCACACGAGCGAAGAAATGGAGTTTTATTATAATATGATAAAATCTGTAACAAAACTTATTAGAAATCTAGTTAATGTTTTGGAAAAGTTGATTTTGTCTTTAAAAGGATTTAGTGTAACATCCTCGATCTTCAAATATCGTATAAATCATGTTTCATGAGGTAAGCCAAAATTGTGGAAGATAAAAAAATTAAATTTATAAATGGAATATTTAAATGAAAAAAGATCATTTAGGCAAGCACTATGACATTTTTTTATTTTGATCAGACCTTGTTTGGAATGATAAAAATAATATATTATTATTTAAATTTTTTTGTGATTATATATAAAGGATTAAATGATATAAATTTAAGTAATATAATATAATCAAATCAAAACATGTAAAGTTTTTATGAGAAGAGATACCAAAGAAAAAAGAAACATTTGAAGAAAAGATAAATTATATAAGAGAATTGTTTTATAATATATTATGGAGATTTAATGTAATCTCCTTGATCGTCAAGTTAGGTTCAAATCAAAATGTCACATAAAACTTGTTGAAACTATAGAAAATAAAATATTTAAAAATATAAAACTAATATTCTATTCAATAAAGGTCATCAAGATGAGTCTAATGACACTTAGTTGTCTCTAGTAAACCTTGTTTTGAAAAACTACAATTTATCATAAATAATCATATATTATTATTTTAATATTAAAAAAATTTAGATATTATAATTTAATTAAGGTAAATCAATGCAATATAATATAACCAAAATAAAAACAATGTAAGGTACACACAAGAGCTGAATTAGGATTGCATAATAAAAAATGAAAGAATAAAATTTTAAGACACAAGATAAATTTTATGGTAAAGCTGAATTTCGTGATATAAGGAGAACACACACATGCACACAATCATGCACATGCATGCACACACAAACTCAAATGCTTGAAAATACATGCACAGACACACCCACAAACACACAAGTACACACACACATGCACACAGACACACATGTACAAATGCACACAAATGCACATGCACATGTGCATGTATACACATAAGTGCATAAAAGCACAAAAGCACATGTGCATGCTTACACAAATAGAAACATTTGTGCACACACATACACACACATAAACATACAAACACACTGATGCACCCACACACACACATACACAAACACACATGCATACACACCCAAACTCGCACACATGCACACACGCACAAACCCACAAACACAAACACCAAAACATAGATGCACACACACATGGACATATACAGACATGCATGCACTCATATACACACATGCACATGTACACACACACATATACATGCATACATACATGTACACACATGCACATACCTAAGCACAAACATGCCCACACACACACGCATAAACCTGCAACCAAACATCTATGCACACACAAACTTTCACACATGCACAAAAAAATGCATACACACGTATGCAGAAAAACATACATGCTCACACACACAAACACATGCACATGCGTATGCACTTGCACACACTCACACACACACACACACTTGCGAATGAGAACACACACAAATGCACATAGTGCACAAACACAAATACACACACACACGCACATGCGCACACACGCACACACATAGATATGCATATGCACATACACTCACACACACACACACACCTATAAACTTATGTGAACACACACATGTGTACATGTATACATATGCTCAAACACAAGCACATGCACAAACATACACATGGCTATGCATCTGCACATGCTTGCACACACACATGCACACACCCATACAAGAGTGCTCAAGAACACACATACACAAACACACACACACATGCACATACACACATGCATGTACTTGCACATGCATGCATATACACACTCTCACACACATATATGCATATGCATAGACAAGCATTCACACAACTATACATGCACACAAACACATGAAAACACACGCACACATGTAGAAGCATAAACACATGCACACACACCCACATATGCAAATGTGCACACCTAACTAGACTCACTCACACATAAGGTCCCACATAGACACACACATGTAGACATAAACCCACACACTCATACACACATGAGCTCACCTACATGCACTCACACACATATGTGTTCATGTGTTCATGTATCTATGCACACATATGCATGCATGCACATATACACACACACATGCACAGACAAAAACACAAGCATGCAAAAACAAACACACATATACACACACATACACACACAACCACACATGCACACATTTACACACACATTGAGATGTACCTACACACACTATAAATGTATGTGCACACACACACACAGATAGCATGAACACACACATATGCTACACACATGGAAATAGGAAAACACACAAAAGCACACACACACATGCATGTGAACACACAGTTAGACACACATACACACAAAACTATGCATGCACATAGTTGCAAAACTCACATATATGCATACACATGCATGCACATATATACACACACAAACCCACACATGAACACACAAATACACATATACACATGATCACATGTACATACTGGCATGCACATACATGAAAACACATCCATACACATGCACAATCACACACATATGCATGCATGTAAGGACATAAACACATGAATGCAATAACATATGCACACATGCATGCATTAACATACACAAGCATAGACACTCATGTGTACACATACACATGCACACACACTCAAACACATACACACCTACACACAATATCATGCACATGCACATAAATGCACATGCACATGCACACACAAATACACACAAAAAAAATACACACACACACACTTACACATGCATAAGTACATGCATGCATACATAGCGACATGCATATACAAACATAGACATGCATACAAATTCGCATGAACATACATGCATGCACACATGCACCCATTGACATGCACATATGCACTTAAGCATGCACACCCTTATGCATAAAATGCATACACATATGCTCACACATGCACATACACAGACACACACATATATGCAAATGATGAGACACAAACCTACACCCACACACATACTTAAATGCACATATAGTACACACACATATACACACATGCATATACACATACACACATACACAAACACACATGCCCACACATACACACACAATGACATGCATGCACATATGCATGCTTACAAAATGCATGAATGCATTCATACATGAATACACCCACACACACAAAAATTAATCAACACACATGTACACACACATACATAAAACCATGCACACCTAAACAAACACATGGACACTAAACAAGCACACACATGCACAAGCACACTTGTACACACATGCACCACATGCAAACACATGCAAAACACACACATGTCTCATGCACACATATGCAAAAATATGCACACAAATGTATGCACTTATAGGCTCATCCATGCACACACCCATACATAAACATGCATAACCACACACACTCACTCCTATGAAAACATAAACACATGCACACACGCAACAAGACATACACACACATACACATGCACATACACACACACATGCATGCATGTAAGCACACATTCACATTCATATATGTGTCCCCCACCAAAACATATGGACAAGCACACAGACATAAACACATGCATATACGCACAAGCACATGCACATACACACATGCACATGAATATAAACACACATATGCAGACAGCCATTTAAATAAAAAATACTCACAAACACACATGCACAAACATATGTATATGCACATGCACAAACACATGCATATGCACATGCACATATGCACACATAAGCATGAACAGACACGTCAAACACGCATTCACATATACACAGACACACGCATGCACACACACACCACCAAGCTTGAACACACACATGCACTCACAGACATATGCACCCAAGCACACATGTGCAAGCAAACACAAGCACACACATGTAGATAAACACAAGCACACACATCCATCCACACACACATAAAGACAAACACACATGTAGATGTGCATACATATACCCACATGAACACTCACAAACATGCTCATAAACATACACACACAAACACACTCACATACAAAAACATGTACGCAGACATATGCACACGTGCTCAACCACAAACAGACATGCACAAGCATATGCAAGCAAACATGTGCCTTTATATGCACGTGTGTGCATGTACATACAAACACATACATGCACATAGTCACATGTAAGCAACATGCACACCCACATGCTCATGCACATACACAAACTCAAATGAGTATGGATAGGTACACAAACACACCTAAACACATGCATGTACATACAAAAGCATATACAGACACAAATAGTATCACATATGTGCACACACATGCACAAACATGCACATGTGTACACATTAGCACATACACACAAACACATGCTTACACACACACAAACATACACACTACACATGCACAAAGATGCACACACACATACACACAAATGACACACACACATGTATGCAAAAACACATGCACATAGACATGCCATGCATACACAAACACATGAATACACACACAAATACATATGGATGCATGCATACGCACACACATACACATGCAATGGATTAAGTATACACATATGTACACATGCACACCATTGGCACACGCACATATATGCACACAAAACCACACATACATGTACACAAAATCACAAACACAAACATGCATAAATAAGTATACATATATGTGCAAACATTCAAAAAAACCCATGTACACCCATACACATGAACAATCACAAACATACAAATGCATATACACATAGGAACAAATATAGATGACCATCCACACACATATACACACACTCACCCACAAAGAAATGAATGAATACACACACACTAACACACATTCACATGCCTATACATGCACAAAAACAAATATGCACAGGCACATATGCATGCATCCACACACACACACATAAGTACACACACACAAACACATGTACACATGTGTACAAAAACTCACACATGCACATGCATACACACATATATACCAACAAATGTAAGAGACAACACACGCATATAAATGCATACACATGTGCACACACACATGCTTACACATATGCACACATGTATGCAAACACACACATGCAAACACACACACACACATATATATAGGTAGACACACTTACAAACATCCGCACTTATACACATTCACACACAAAGACAGATGCACTTACTCACACACACACACACATGCATGCACACACACGAGCACCCACACTCACAAACTCACACATAAACACATAAACCTACACACAAATATACATGTGTGCACTCATATCCAAACACAGGCATGAGCATACACTTGCACATGCACACACACACACACTAGCATGTGCACAAGCACACATACACAAACATGCACATATACATGTCTATGTGCACACGCATTCTTATGCACACATGCATACATCTATACACAATTACACCACATGTGTGCATAGTAGAAGCAAACATGTGCAACTCGTGTATACATACACACACATGCACACACATGGATGCATGCACTTGCATAGATACACACAAGCTCGAACTCTCACATGAGTGCATAGCACAAAAGTATGCACACACATGTGCATGCACACACAAGCACATGCACACATGCATATTAAAACACACTCACACATGGCCACAGAGATGCACATGTACACACACACATGCATGCATGTACTAACACACACACAAATGCACACACACATATACACCAACACAAATACCCAAACCCACATCCATGCTTGCACTCACACATAGCACACACAAACACATGCATAGACACCCATGCACATACATGGATGCACACATGCTTGCATATACACACAAGAGTGTATAGTACACAAAAGTATGAACACAAAGACTCATACACACGTAAGGATGCACACATGCACACTCACATGCATTATTACATGTGCACACAGATGCACATGCAATAAACACAAACACATATACACATATGTACACATAGAATCACACACACAAACACGAATACCTAAACCCACACCAACACATGCACTTTTGCATGAACACATGCACACATGCATGCACTAGTGCAAACACACACATACATATATACATGCAAGCATAAGCATTGACACACACACAATCATACACATGTTCACACATGCACACACACATATGCATGCATGTACACACAAAGACACGTACATGCATACATACATACACACACTCACACATAAAATACATGGACACACACATACACATCTAGATAGACATGAACATGCATGCAAATGCAAATGCAAATGAAAAACACACATAGGCACACGCACACTAAAAGGCACCTACATGCACACACACACATGCATGCACATACACACATAAAGACATGCACACATGCATGCACATATACACAAACAAACACACGCATACATAGGCCCACACATGCACAAATGTACACACAAACACACACATGCATAGGCACATGAACAAAGGAACACATGCACACACACCCACATGCACGCACAAGTGTGTACACACACATATACACACATGTACACACACATGCAAATATATGCACGTGCACACATGCACACATAGCCATACACACACATACACAAAGATACATGCATATGCTACACAAAAAACACTAGCACACATTATGCACACACATGTACACATACATGCAAATATAGACATGTACACACACAAGTAGACATGCATAAAAATAAGCATACACACACATGCACACAAAAAGACAAGCACACACACATACATGCACATGTAAACCTGCATGCACATATACATATGCATAAACTCACAGACACACACATGCATACATACACACACATAAACACATGCACATACATGCATAAATACACACACAGACATGTGTACATGCACATGCATATGTACACACAAGCTCACACACACACACATGGACATGCACACACACACACACACGCACAAACACGTGCACACACAAACACACATGCATGCACATGAATGAACGAGCATACACACATGCACATATACATTTGTAAACTCGCATTAACACACATGCATGAACACACACCCACACACCCACAACCAAGCATCCACAAACATACACAAATACATATAAGCACCCACATACATGCACACACACTCGTGCAAGAACAAACATGCACGCATACATGCACACACATACACACATGCACACACATATTCACACATATGCTACAAACACATATAGAAAAACACACATGCATAAAGTCATGCACACACACATACAGCAAAACACACTCAAACATACAAATATACACATGAACACACACCCACACATGTCAACACACACACAAACATTCACATATGTGTGTAAGAACATACGTGTACGAACACACATGCAAAAACACACACAAATGTACTCACACACACACACACTTGCAATGACATGCACATTCACTTGCATAAATGCATGCACAAGAACACGCATGCAAAAACACATGCATATGCACACACACATGAACATATGCATGCACAAGCACAAGCCAATAAATATGCACACATGCCCACAAAAAAGCACATACACATATTTATGAATAAACACATGCACACACACATGAACAAACATAAAAGAACACTCACACACACACACACAACAAGACTTGCAGAAACATGCCCATGCACACACAAACTCACACACATCTACAAAGATGAGCACATACTCATCCATAAAAACACTAGTGTGTATATGCCTATACACATCAGCACCCATTAGATTGCACACACACACACACATGCACATGTAGACATGTGTGGACAAGTACACAATCACAAAAACACTCAAACATGTACATGCATACACATACATACACATACATGAATACTCCTATGCACACACATCCACACACATGTGCATAAGCACAAGCTCACACACATAGAAATGTGCAGACATAAATATATGCTCACACTCATGCATAAGCATATGCACACACACATGCAAACAAACTTGCACACACATAAACAGCGACACATGCATGCACACACATGAACACACACACACACATAATCATTATATATACATGTATGTATATTTACACACACATAGGTAGGGACATAGAGATATACATACACATACAAACTCACACAAATCCACACACACACACACACACAAACACATGTAGCCACACACCCACACCCACACACTTGCATGCACACACACAGATATATATATATATAATGGACACACACGTACTTGCAAACACTGGTGTACAAACACATGCCCATGCACACACTTTCATGCACACACACACATCACACCAACAACCACAGATGCATACACAAATACATACATGCACACACGCACACACACAAACACACACATGCACATACCCAAATGCACACAAACATAAACACATGCACAACGCACACTCACAAACACATCCACTCACACATGCAAATACACACACACATTTACACTCGTAGGCACACATGCACTTGTGTAGGAACACATATGTAGACACCACATGCAAGCACATACACATGCACACACACACACATAGGAACATGCACAAGCACACAGTACAAACACACATAAGCATACACACATGTGCACATGGAAACACTCACAAACATAGACACATATGTAGAAGAATGTAGAAACACACACACAAGTATGCACGCACTCACACACATAGACACACATGTAGATGCACATGCACACACACATGCACATGTAGTCATACACACATGCAGACACACTCACACACATGCACATATGCACACACCTATGTACACACACATAACCATGCACACAAAAACATGTGCACTCGTACCCACATGCACACACCCACACCCACACATGCACACATGCATAAGAACACATGCTCACACACACATATTCTCACAAACCCACATATGCACAAATACACATATATGCACACACACATGCATGTACACACCCACACCCACACACACAAACCTAGACACACACACACTCATGCACATACACACATATATTGACATGCCCAAAAATGCACACACAATCACACAAAGAAAAACATGCACACAAATGCACAAGTACACTCGTGCACACATATGCACAAGCACAAGCAAGCATGCCCATGCACACACACTCACATGCATGCACATGCACATACATGCATTCAAACACACACGCACAAGCATATGCACACCCACCCACACTCAAGCGCATGCACTTACATATGAAACCATGCATAATTGCACACAATCATGCATGCACACATGAAACAACCCTAACCCACGCATACAAATACAAGCCATACAGGCATGCACATACTCACACGTACACCCACACCCAGACTCTCACATACCCTCACACAGATGCACACAAGCACACACACACAAATACATGCACACACATGCATGAACATGCATGCATACATACTTGCACATAGTCACACCCACCCATGCACATGCATTAGCATGCATGAATATGCACACATGCACTTATACACACATGCACTAATGCTTGCACATGCATATGCATCCATACACATAGGAACACATAAATAAATAAGTATACACACACCCACATGCATACACACTCATGCTCACAAATACATTAACATGACCACACATAAAAATATCTAGACACACATGCATATGCTCACACACACACTCTCATGCTCACGATGCACACACAGGTACACACATGCACACAAGAAAATGCATGCACATAGAAATGCACATTCACATAAATACACATGTACATATAACCTCAAAATGCATGCACACATAAATGCCTACAAATGTGCACACAAAAATACACATGCACTTACATACACATAGATGCATGCACAAAGACACACAAGCAAACATGCACTCACACATACATACACACACACACACATGCATGCGTGTACATATGCTTGCATGCATGCACGCACACACCCACTTGGACACACACATGAACACAACCACTGAAGGACACATACGCAAATGCGAACAAATGCACACAGAAAAAAACACTAACACATGCACATACATTGACATGTTCGTACACAACTATTTAGATGCACACATGTAGCCATGCTAACACAAGCAAGCCCACACATGCACACATGCACCAACAAACAAGAATACAAATATGTAAACACACATGCATGCACACGCAAGAACACAAACATGCACATACACTCACACAAGCACGCTTATGCACTGAGACATATGCACACATGCACACAAACAAACGTAGAAGCATACACACATGACGACACACAAACACACACACACATACAATAGACACCTATGCACTCAAAAATGTATGCCCAAACACACAAATAGGCACACACATGCACAAATACACAAAGACATATATAAGCACGTATGCAAACTTCCATAGAAGCACACATGCAAACACGTATACATGCATACATAAATTGACTCACAAATATACACACATATACACGCACACACACGTGCTAATGGATACACATGCTCATACATGCACACACTCACATCCATACACACTCAAACATGCACAAGCACAGACACGAACATACATGCACACAAGAGCACACACTTGCACGCACACACACATGCATACACTTGCATATATACAAGCAAAAACACCCGCATAAACACAAATGCACACATGCACATATGAATAAATACAAGCACACACACATATCCACACAAACACACACACACAAACACATTATAAGCACAAAAAAACATGCATGTAAATACACATATACACACCCACATGTATAGACACAGACATGCACATGCATTTGCACAAGTACACACCAACATACACACACAAGCTCGCATACATACATACAAATACACATGCACACACACGATCCACACGTACATGTACACACACTGACATACATGCACACACGCATGCACATTCAACACACATACACAAGCACACACAAATACATATGCACAGGTGCACATGCATGATCACACGCATATACACAAACAGGCATACATAGTTCGTGTACTCACACACAAATACACACATGCGCACATGCTCATGTGCACGCACAAGCACGAATGTACAAATGCAAAAACACATATGCAAACATCTACACACATGCATGCACACACTCACACAGGCATGGACATCCACACACACACACACACACACACCAGCACGAACAAACAAAGATGCATGCACATGCACAAGTACACACAAGTGCAAATGCAGATATATGCACACACACACATGCACACATGCACAGACACACATATGTGCATACACTCACACACAAGGATACACGCACGGACACACAAACACATGCACATGCGCACACATGCATGCGTGCATGCGAATACATGTACTTATGCACCCATATCAATGGACATGTTGACAACCTACACACACACATGCATACATGCATCCACATGCACACATACATGCATACACAAGCACACATATACATGTACACACACGTGCACACACACACACACAAACACACCTATGCACTCACACTCGCACTTGCACACACATACATAGCCACATGCATAGACACACATAGACAAAGGCACATATATACATAGGATCAAGCACATGCACACACAAGCACACATGCATGTGCTAACATAACTACATATGTAGACCAACATGCATAAACACGTGCACTAACGCACACACACACCCCTGTAGACACACACAAAGACGCACATGCATATGCATTCACACAAATAACCACACATGTACACTTGTAAAACCACACACACACACACACACACACAAAAACCACTCATGCACACACATAAATGCATATACACATACCACACACACACCTGTGCACACACATGCATGCTTATACATGTGCACAAACACAAATACACAAACACTCACTCGCACAAACAAAAACACATGTGCATAAGCTGATGCACACAAACATGCTCACACATACACATGCACACACACATGCACATAAGCTTTTACGGACAAATGCACCCAAAGCTACACACACATGCACACACACACATGTGAACAAAAATGCACGTGCATACACACATGAACACTCCCACATATATAAACATGTGCATGCATATACACATGTGTGTGTCCATATGCACATATATGTGTTCATATACACATATGCAGACATGCATGCATGCAAACACACACCACAACAACCCCATGCACACTCATGCATGAACATATGCACATACACACATCCACAAATCCACACCTGTACACCCACACGTATAAACATGCATGCACACTAACATGCACACATACAAATGCATACAAGAATACATACACACACATGTAGACACATGTAGGCACACACACACACCCACACATACCTATGCAAAGTACACACACATGTGAGCTAGTATAAGCACATACGAACACACACACAAACATGCACATGCACATACACAAACACCAACATAATCACACGCACATGAACATCTAGACATAAGCACACATGCATTCACCCACACACATAAGCACACACTCACACATGCAAATGCACTCACACAAAAAACATGCATATGCTTGCACCCTAAAACATGCACCCACACACAAACATGCACGTGCACACATATGCACCCACACTCACACACACATGCACATGCATAAGTACACATGCATGAACAAGTAAAAGCACACACATAAGTACACAAATATGTGCACACATGTACACATGAATACACACACATTTAAACACACATGCATGCAGATACACACAAATAAGCACACCCACTCATGTAGATGATCATGTGCACACATATTCATATGCACAAGTATGCACAACACATGCACACACACACTCACAAATACATGCACAAGTACACACAAATGCTCACACATACACATAATCACACATAGGAACATGTTTGAAAATGCAAACATGCATACGCACACAAACGAACACAAACATGCACACACATACATGCAACTAAACACACTAATGCATACATACATACACAAACAAATGCATGTATGCACTGACATAAACACGCACAAATGTACATGCATGCACACTTCCATGCACACATACTCACACATATACATGTGCTCAGTCACCCATGCACCCCCATGCCCATACACACAAATAGACATGCACATATAGTCACCCATGCATGCACACAAGCACTAGCACCCACAAGCATACACACACATGCATGCATACACACACACATGCATGAATAAATCAACGTACTCACAGGAACATGCACATGAACACATTCATACATGCACATGCACATAAGACATGCTCACACACACTCACACATACAAACACACACACAACAATGCACATGAACATGCAGATATACACAAACCCACACATACATGTACACACAAACCCTTAACTACACATACACACATACACATAGAGATATGAATACATAAACATACACATGTGCATAAACAAACACACATACTCACACACACTCATGCACATGCACACACACATGTATAGAGACATGCACAAGCACATACACACATGCAAATACACATGCATGTACACAGGCTCACACACACACACATGCACATAGTCATGCATTGAACCCCTATGCAAGCACACACATGCATGTAGACATGCACACACACAAACATGCTCAGACCCATACAGACATAGACACACAAGCACTTACATGATCATGCACACACACACATGTATGCACATACATGCACACATGCATGTAAAGACACACAAATAAATACACACATGTGCATGCACACACACATACATGTGCACACATACACATGCCTACATGTGCACACACACATGCAGACATGCACCCACATACACACATGTGCGTGCATACACACACACACATGCACGCATAGTCATAAGCACACACACACATACACACAAGCACACACAAGAAAACTCACACTGTCACCCATGCACATGCCCAAACACACATGTGCACATGCACATTTATGCACAAAAGCCTATAAACATGCATGCATTTTTGTACACTTAGACATACACACAGACTCTCTAACACAAACAACTACACGCACAAATGCACTTAGATATATGCATATTCACACACAAAAAACTCATAAACACATTCACACACACATGTACTCATGCGCGTGAATAGCTATACATACAAAACAGGCAAACACACACACACACACGCATACATGCACTGACACACACACACATAGGAACACACATGCATAGGCATATGTACTTACACAGACACAAACAAGCTCACATGCATACAAACAAACACAATCAAATATACAAGCATGCACACATGCATACGACAATAAACATATGCACACACATACACACATTCCCACACTCACATGCACACACACATCCATGCATGCACATACACACATACACAGACACACACATACACACATATACACACACGCACATGTAAACACATACCCAAACACACGCACAGATGCAGGCACACAAGTACATGAATGCATATGGACAAGCACATATGCACACATCGATACACAAAAATAAGTACACACACACCCACACACATAGATGCATATGCACATACACACACACAAAGACACATGCACACATGCACATCCATACACATATAAACACACACCAACAAAAACATGCACAAGTACATTTAGGCATACAAATGCTCCTACACACCCAAACACATGCATATGTACACAAACTCACACACATGCTCACAAAGTGTTCATATATATGTGTATTTGTATGTGCATAAGTGTTCATATACATGTTTTTCCTTGAGCAAATGCATGTGCATTCACATTTGTGTGTAGGTAGACACTTGTGTGTGTATGTACTTGTTTGTTGGTGTGTGGATGCGTGTGTGTGTGCATGTGTGTGTGCTTGGATGCACTTATGTGTGTATACATGTGTGTGTGTGTGTGTGCGTTTTGTGAGTGTGAATGTGGGAGTGAGCATGTGTGTGGGCATGTGGGTGTGTGTGTGTTTATGCATGTGTATGAGTGCATGTGTGTATGTGTGTAATTGTATGTGTGTTTGTGTGTGAGTATGCATGTGTGCATAAGAGTTTTATGTGTGTGGGTGTTTTTCTATATTTGTTTTTTTATTTGTGTGTATGCATGTGCCTCTTCATGTGTGTATGTGTGTGCATGGGTGTTAGTATTTTTGGGTGTGTGTGCATGTGTGTGTACCTATGCATGTGCATGTGTGTTCATGTAAGAGTATGAGTGTGCATGCACATTTGTTCATGTGTGTGCATGTGGGAGTTTGTGTGTGTGCATGTGTTTGTGTTTGCATCTATATGTGTAAGCATGTGTGTGTGTGCATGTGGGCATGTATGTGCTTGCTTGCATGTGTGTGTGTACATATATTTGTGCATGTGTGCATGAGTATGTATGTGTGTGTTTGTGTACTGATCCACATGCATGCTTGTATGCATGTGTGTGAGTTTGCAAGGGTTTTTATGTATATGTCTATATGTACTATGCATCCATGTGAGCGTGTGCACATGTGCATGTATGTCTGTGAGTCAGAGCATATGCAAGTGCTTACGTATGTGCATATGAATATGTGTAAACTTGTGTTTCTATGTGTGTATGCATGTGTATGTGTGTAATTATGTATGCATGGTTTTGTTAGTGTATGTTCATGTGTGTGCATTTAGATGTATGCATGTGTGTGTGCCTATGTTTGTAAATACATATGTGTGAATGTGTGTGGTTGTTTGCTTACAAGTATGTAAGCATATGAGTGTGTGTCTACTCGTGTACACATGTATGCTTATGTGTGTATGTATGCTTGCATATCCACGTTTTTGTGTCTGTGTGTGCAAGAATGTGTTTGTGTGTAACCATGTTTGTGCTCCATGTGTGTTTATGTGTGTGCATGTGTGTGTGTGCATACAAACACATATGCCTATGAGTGGGGGCACGTGCATGCATAAGTGCTCATGGTGTGGGTTTGTGTGAGCATGCACATGTGTTTTTGTATGCACATTGTCACATGTGCATGTGTGTGTGGGTTCCCATGCACATGTGTGTCTTCATGTGTGTATGTGCATCTATGCATGTGCATGTCTATATGCATGTATGTGCATGCATTTTTGTTAATGCATTTACTTGTATATGTCAGTATGCATGTGTGTGTTCTTATGTGGTGTGTGTGTGTATGTGTGTGCATGTGTACATGCATGTTTGTGTGTGTCTCTATGTGTATTTGTAAGCATGTGTGTCTACATGTTTGTGTTTTTGTGCAAATGGGTTCAAGCACTTGTGTATGTATGTCTATGTGTGCATGCATGTGTGAGCATGTGTGTGTATATGCATGCATGTGTGTACATGTGCTTGTGTGCATGTTCTTATTTGCTTATGCATTTGTGCATGCATATGTGCATGTGCATGCACACATGTGTGAAAGTGTGTTTGTGTGTGGGTGTGCACATATCTGCACGCATGTGTCAGTGTGTGAATGTGAGAGCATGTGCATGTGTGTATGTGCTCGCAAGTGTGAGCATATTTGTATGTATGTGTGTGTGTGTGTTTGTGTGAGCATGGTTGTGTCTATGTGTGTGCATGTGTGGTTGTGTGTGTGTGCATAGGCAAGTGTTTTCATGTGTCTTTATGTGTGCATGTGTGCTTGCATATGGGTGTGCATGTTGGTGCATGTGTGTGTGTGTTCATGGGTGTGTGCATGTGTGCACATATTCCTGCATGTGATCAGGTGTGTGTTCATGCATGCTTGTGCATGTTTATGTGTGCTTGCATGTGTGCAGGTTATCCACATGTGTGTGTGTGTGCATGTGTTCATGCAAGCAAGCACGTGTTCTTTTGCTTGTGTGTTTTAGTGCGTGTGCATGCATGCGTGCTTGTCTATTTGTGTGTGCATGTATGTGTGTGTGTGTTAGAGTGTGCATGTTTGTGTGTCTATGCATGTGTGTGGGTGTGTATGGTAGAGCTCGTGTTTTATTGGTGTGTGTGCATGTGTATGTGTGCGTGCTTGTCTCTTTGCATGTGCATGGGTGGGTTTGTTCTTTTGTATGCATGTTCGTTTATGTGTTTGTGTGTGTGCATGTGTGTTGCTATGTGTATTGTGTATATATATGTGTGTAGGTGTGTTTATGCACGTCTACCTTTACGTGCATTTGTGTATATATGCATGTGCACATGTTTGTGTGTTTCTGTGTATGTGTGTGCTTGTGCATGTGCATCAGTGTACATGGTCATGCGTGTGTACATGGCTTATTGTCTTCGTATGCATATATGCATGTTTGCATGCATGTGTGTGAGCAATGGATGTGAGTGTGTGTTCATATACAAATGTTTGCATGAGCATGTACTTTTTTATGTTTGTGTGCATGTTTTTGTTTGTGTGTGTGAGTTTATGTGTTTACAAGTATGTATGTGTGTGCACATGTGTGTGTGCTGGTGTGTTCATATTTGTGTTTGTGTGCATGTGTGTAGGTGTGTGTAGGAGGGTGTGTATGCATGTGTATATGTGTCCTTGTCTATTTATGTCACTGCATGCATGTGTGCTTGATTATAGGTATTCATGTTAATTGGTGCAAGCATGTGTGTGTGTAGTTGTGCATGTTTGCCTGTGCATATGTTTGTGTGTATGTGTATGTGTGTGTGGGTTCATGTGAGCATATACATGTGTGCATGCATGGTCATGTGTGTACAGGTGAGTGATATGTGTGTAGTATGCATGTGTGTGTGTGTGTGAGTGCATGTGGCTATGCGTGTGTGTGCACATGTGTGAATGCTTGTGTGTAATTGTATGTGTGCATAAGTGCTTGTGTATGTTTGTACATGTACGTGCATATTCCTGTGTGTGTGTGTGTGTGATAGTGTGTCTGTTAATACATGTGTGCATGTGTGTGTGTCATTGTAAATATGTGTACATGGGTGTGTGCATGTTTATCTACATGCACGTCATGTGTGTGTGCATGTGCATGTTTGTGCACACAACATGCATAGATGTGTGTGTATGTGTATGTGGGTTTTTGTTTGTATGTTTTTGCATCTTTATATGCATGCAACACATACTTATGTGTGTGCAATCATGCACATTTGTGTATGGGTGTGTGCATGGGTGTGTGTGTGAGTGTGTCATGTATGTCAGTGTGTGCGTACGCATGGACATGTGTGTATGTAGGTACGTATGTATTTGTGTGTGTGTTAGTGTGTGTGTGTGTGTGCGCATTAGCATGTGTAAAAATTGTGCATGGTTGTGTGCATACATGTGTGTGTGTTAGTGTGTTTCTTTTGTGGGTGTACATATGTGTGTTTGTGTGAATATGTGTGAGTGTGCATGTGCATGTGTATGCATGTCTCCATGTGCATGTGTGTGTGTTTGTGCATGCATGTGTGTGCATGTGTGTGTGTGTGTGAGTATATGCATCTGTGCCTACGTGTGTGTAGGTGTGTGCATATGCATGTTTGTATGTTTGTGTGTATGCATGAGTGCATGTGCATCTATTTGTGTGTGTGTGAGTAAGTGTATGTGTATGCTCTCATGCAAGTATGTATGTGTGTGCATGCATGTTTTTGTGTGTGTATATGGGTGTGTGCACATGTGGGTGTGCAAGTGTGGGTATGTAAGTTCTTCTTGGTACAAGCATGTCTAAGTGTGTGTGCACATGTGCTTACATGCATGTGTGTGTGCGTGGAGGTGAGTGTTTGTTTTCATGTCTATCTACAAACATGTGTGCAAGTGTTTAGGTGCTTATGCATGTATATATGTATTGGAGTACATGCAACTATGTGTGAATAAGAGTGTATGCTTGTGTATGCATTTGTTTATGTGAGTGTGTGTGTGTGGGTGCATGTATGTATGTGTACGTGTCTTTGCTCATGTGTTCAATGGTGTGCATGTGTTTGTTTGCATAGGTGCACGAGCACTTGTGTGTGTGTATGTGTGTGTGAGGATGTGCATGTGTATCTTTGCATGTGTGTGTGGCTATCTAGGTGTCTGTCTCATGTTTATGAATGTGTCTGTGTGTATGTGTGTGTGTGCATATGTATGTGCATGCGTTCCTACAAGTGCATGCATATTTATGAGTTTGTGTGACATGTTGTATGTGCATGTGCACTTTTTTGCATTTGCATTCAATTATGTGTGAGTGCAACATTGTGTGTGTGTGTGTCTATATTTGTGTATACATGTGTGGTTGTGTGCTTGCCTTTATGTGTGCGTGCATTCGTGTAAGTGTCTTTATGTGTGTGTATGTGCATGTGTGCATTCATAGTGTGATCATGCTTGCATGCATTTGTGTTTGTATGTGTATGTGTATGAGGATGTGTGTACATGTCTTTGTGCATGTCTAAGCATATTTGTCTTCCAATGTCTTTGCATATAGATGTGTGTATTTGTGTACGTACATGTCTATGTACGTGTGTGTTTGTGTGAGTGGGTGCATCCATGTGCATGAGTTTGACCATGGACATGAGTGTACGTGCATATGTGTGTGTGTCTGTGTGTCTGTGTGCATGTCTATGCATGTGTATTTATTTTGGCCTTGACATATGTGTGTGCATTATGTGTATATATATGTGTGTGTCTATGTGTGTTTGTGCATATGTACATGCACACATTTGCCTATGTGCATGTGTATGTGCATCAGAATTTGTGTTTATGCAACTTTGTGTGTGCATGTGTGTGTTGGTATATTTATGTGGGCAAGTATTTGTGCATGCACATGTGTGTGTGTGTACATGTGCATCCATTTGTGTGTTTGTGCATTTGGGCTTTTGTATGAGTGTATAGACATATCTGCATTCATGTGAGTGTATGTGTATGTGTGTGTGTGCATGCATATGTGTATGTGAGCAAATGCATGCATGTGTATGTCTATGTGCAAGTGTGTGTCTACATGTGTTTACATGTATATGTGTGTGCATGTGTTATTTATGTGTGTGTTTGTGCTCAAGTGTGTGTGTATTTACGTGTCCATGTTAGTTTATTTGTGTGCATGTTTGTTTGCATATGGATGTGTGTGTGTGTGTGTGTACGTATGTGTGTGTCGATGTCTATGCATGCAAGTGTGTGTCTGAGTGCTTGTGTGTGTGTATATGTGTGTGCATGTTTTTGTATGTGCATGAGTTTGTGCATGTGAATATGCAACATTTTGTGTTTGCTTCCTATATATGTGTGCATGTGCATGCATGTCCATATCTTTGTGCATGTATGTGTATATGCATATTTGGGAGCCTACGTGTGTGTGCACCTTTTTAAGTGCATGTGTGCATGTGTGTATGCTTGTGCATGTATGTGCATGTGCAAGAGTGTGCATATGCATGTGTGTGTGTGTGTATGTTTGTTTAAGTGTGCATGTGTATGTGCTTAAGTGTGTGTGTGTGTGCATGTGTTCATGTGTGCATGTCCATTATTTGTGTGATTGTGTTTATGATTGTTGCATGTGTGTATGTTTTTGTGCATGTACATGTGTGTTCTTGAGTTCATGTTTGTGGTGTGTGCACATTTATGTGTGTCTACGTGTGTGTTTATGTGTGTGTCCATTTGTTCATGTGTGAGTGTACAGCCATGCGAGGGTGTTGGTAGGTGGTTGTGCATGTGTGTGTATGTATGTGTGCATGTATGTGCATGCATGTGTGTGTGTGAGTACTTATGTGTGCATGTGTGCATGCATGTGTATGTGTGTTAGTGCATGTGTATGCCTATATATGTTGTATGTGAGTGCATGCATGTGCATGGTTGGGTGTGCACACACCCTTGCATATATGAGTGTGTGTACATTTGTGCTTTTGTGCTTGTGTGTGTATTTACAGATGTGTGCTTATGTATGTGCATATGTGTTCCTTTGTGTGTCTCTATGTGTGTGTGTTTCTATTCTACATGTGTGTAAGTTTGCACATGTGTATGTCTATCTATGTGCATGTGTATGTCTATAGGTTTGTTTTATGTGCATGCACATATTTATGTGTGTATGTGTGTGAATGTGTGCAAGGGAAGGGGATGTGTGTATGCATGTGTGTGTTTTCTTACATATGTGTGTGGGGGGGCATAGGTATACATGTGTGTTCATGTGTGTGGCTATGTGTGCATGCTTTTATGTTTGTGCTTATGTGTGTGTGTGTGCATTTGTGTATGTGTGTGTACATGAGTGCATGTGTTTGCATGCAGGCACATCTTTGTGTGTGTGTTTTTCTATGTGTGTATGTGTACATGTGTGCGATTTTTCATGTGTGTGTATGTGTGTATGCAAGCATGTGTGAGCAAGTGTGCAAGTATTTGTGTGTGAATCTATTTGCATGTGTGTGTGTGTTTATGTGTGCTAGTGTGTGCATGAACACACTTGTGTGTATGTGCATGTGCTTTTGTGAGTTTATGTGCTTATGAGTGTGTGTGTTTGAATACATGTTTGATTGTGTGTGTGGCTATGTTTATGTTCACTTGTTCATGTGTGTCCATATGTTTCTATGAATGTGCATGTGTGTGTGTTCAAGCATATGTATGTAAATGTGTCTGTGTGTGTGTTTCTATACATGTGTGTGTTTGTGCATCTATGTGCACATGCATAAATAGGCATATGCATATGTGTGCATATTCATTTGACCATGCACGTGACTGTATGTGTGTATGTGTGGGTGTCTATGTGTGTCTGTGTACATGTTTGTGTGTGTGTGTATTTGGGTCTTTACATGTGTGTATGGATGTGTGTGCTTGCATGTCTATGTATGTGTCCGTCCATATGTGTGTGTGCACATGTACATGTGCACATTTGTCAGGGTGCATGTGTATGTGCATTATAGTTTGTGTGTTCATGCAACTCTGTGTGTGCGCATGTGTGTGGGTATATTTATGTAGGCATGTATTTGTGCATCCATGTGTGTGTGTGTGTATATGTGTACATGTGCGTGCATTAGTGTGTTTGTGCATTTGTGCATTTGTGCATGTGTGTGAGCATATGCAAATATCTACATTCGTGTTTGTGTATGTGTACGTGTCTGTGTGCACGCATATGCGTCTATGTGCAAGTGCATGCATGTGCATGTCTATGTGTACGTGTATGTCTACATGTGTTTGTTGTATGTGATTATGTATTGAATGTGTGTGAATGTATGTATATGTGTGTGTTCATGCTCAAGTGTGTCTATACCTATGTGAACATGTGATTGTGTTTGTGTGCATTTAGATTTGTGTATGTGTGTGAATATGTGCATGGGTGTCTATGCATGCAAGTGTGGGTCCAAGTGCTTGTGCATGTGTATATACATGTGCATGTGTTTGTGTGTGCGTGAATTAGTGTATGTGAATATGTAATTTTTTGTGTTTTCTTTCTGTGCATGTATGGGTGTGCATAGATTTCCATATCTTTGTGCATGTCTGTGTGTGTGTGCATATTTGTGAGCCTGTCTGTGTGTTTACCTTTGCATGTGCATGTGTTTATGTGTGTGCTTGTGCATGTATGTGCATATGAAAGAGTGTGCTTTTGCATGTGTGTGTGTGTGTATATGTTTGTTTCAGTGTGTATGTTTATGAGTGTGTGTGCATTTGTACATGCAAGTGTATGTGCTTGAGTTTGTGTGTGCATGCATGTGTGTGCATATGTGTATTGGTGTGCATGTGTTTATGTGTGTGTGTCCATTATTTTTGTGATTGTGTTTATGAATGTATGTGTGTGTATGTTTTTATACATTTGCATGTGTGCCCTTGAGTTCATGTGCGTGCATTCATATGTGTGTGGTTGTGCCTATATGCATATGTGTGTGTCTATGTGTGTCCATATGTTTGTGTGCATGTGCATGTGTTTGTGTGCATGCACATCTTTGTAAATGTGTCTTTGTGTGTGCTTACACATGTATATTTATGTGTTTGTTTGTACATGCATAAATAAGCATGTGCATATGTGCACATATTCATGTGTGTGTGCATGTGTATGCACTTGTTTGTGTATGTGAATGTACGTATTTGTGTGTGTAAGTGTATGTGAATGTTTGTGCATGTGTATGTGTTTGCACTTATGAGTGTGTGTGTGTGTGTGTGCATATCTGTGCATGTGTATGCATGTGTGGGTACATGTGTACGTGCATTTATACATATGTGTGTACGCGTGTGTGTGTGTGTCTGCTTGTGTGTCATGTATTTATATGTGTACGTGTGTGTGTGTGTGTGTGTCCATGTGTGTGCATGTGCGTGTGTGTGTGTGTGTGTTCAAGCTAGCTATGTGTGTGTCTGAGTGTGTGTGCACATGCATCCATGCATGTGTGTGTGCATGCATGTTAAAATGTATATGTGAATATTTATGTGCATGCATGCTTACATGCATTTGTGAATATATGTGTGGGCTTATGTGTGTTATTGTATATTTAGATGTGTCCATGTGTGCACGTGTTTTTCCATTTATGTGCATGCATGTGTGTCTACATCTATGTATGTGTGCATGCGTGATTGTGAGTTTATGTGTTTGTTATGTGCATGTGTGTTAGTGGGCAAGTGCATGTGTGAATATGTGTGTGCATGTGTGTACATGTGCATGGGTGTGTGTGTGTGGGTGTATGTGTGGCAGTTTTTTTGTGTGTTTCTACATGGGATTACATGCGTGTGTGCATGCATGTGCATGTGCATGTGTATGTGTCTACATATGCATGTGTGAGCGCATGTGTATGTGTGTGAGCATGTGTGTGCATGCATGTGTGACTATGTTGTACTATATGTGAGTGTATGTATTTATGTGTTTTCATGTGTGCGTATGACTATGTGCATCTATGAATGCATGCATGAATGTGCATTTGTGTGCTTTGCACTAATGTGTTTGGGTGTGCGTCTATGTGTTCATGTGTATGTTCATGTGTGTACGTATATGTGCATGCGTATATGTTTACTTGCAGGTGCATATGTGTGTGTGTGTGTGTGTGTGCATGTGCATGTTTGAGTGGGTGTGGGATTACATGTGGGGGTAAGAACATACATGTTTGTGTGTGGGCATGTGCAAATCTATAAGCATGTGCATGTGCATATGTGTCCATGCATGTTTGATTGTGTTTATGCACCTATACTATTTTTTGTATGTGTGCATATGTGTATGTGCATGTGCGTGCATGAGTGTATATATATACATGTGTATGTGTATGTGTGTGTGTGTATGTATGTATGTTTACTATGCATGTGTGTGTCTGTGTGCATGCATGTGTGTCCAACTACATGTTTGTGCATGTGAATGTTTGTATGTGTGTGCATGTGCATGTGTGCTTGTGTGCGTGCATGCATACACGTGTGGGTGATTGAGTGTATGTGTTTATATGCATGCATGCATGTGTGTGTATGTATGGTTTTGGGTGGGTGAGTGTGCATGTGTGTGCTTGTACGCGCATGTGTGTGTGTGTTTATGCACGCTTGTGTGTATGCATGTATGCATGTGTGTGTATGCATGCGTGAGCATGTGTATGTTTGTGCATGTCTTTGTACATATGTGTCTGTCTATGTGTGTGCATGTCTGTGAGTGTATGTGCACATAAGTGTGCGCCTATGCAATGTGTGTACATGTTTAAGCATGTACTTGTGCTTACATGTGTGTGTATGTGTGTGCATCGATGCTTTTGTTTGTATGCATGCATGCTCATTTACGTGCTTGTGTGTACATGTGTTTGCATTTGAGTATGTCAATGTGCGTGCACCTGTGTGCACGTGTGCTCATGTGATTTTGTATGCATGTGTGCATGTCATCTGAGTGTACAACCATGTGAATGTGTGTGTGTGTGTGCATGTACATGTGCATCTATACTTGCATGTGTCTATGCATGTACGTGTGTTTATTTGTGTGCAAGTGCAAATGTGCGTTTGTGCATTTGTGTGTTAGTGTGCATGTGCGTATTTGAATGTGTGTGAAGGCAATGTGGGTGTGCGTTTGTTCATGTATAATTTTATGTACTTGTGGGTTTGTGCATCTATGTGTATGAATATCCATGCATATGTGTGCATGTGTGGGTGTGTAAGCATGTGGATACATGTGCGTCTATGTCCGTACATGTCTATTTGTGCATGTGAATGTACCTTTGTGTGCATGCATGGGTGTACATTTTGCATGCATATGAATGTGTGACCATGTGTGTGTATGCATTCATTCATATGTGAGTGTTCGTTCTTGCATGTGTGTGTATGTATGTGTGTGTGCTTGTGCGCATGTTTATGTGTGTGCACTTATAAGCATGTATGCATATGTGTGTGTGTGTGTGTATGTATGTTTATGTGTGAAAGCATGTGCATGTGCATGCACATGTGTTTCAAGCATGAGCATGTCTGCATGTGGCTATTTATGTGTTTCTGTATGCATTCGCTTGTGTGTGTCTATGTAAACATACGTGTATGTGTGTGCATGATCAAGTGTGTACTTATGTTTATTGGTGCATGTGTGTATGTGTGTGTTTGTCTATGGCTGTGCACATGCATATCTGTATGTCTGTGTGTACGTGTATGTCTTCATACATATGCATACCTATGCACATGTGTATGTGCATATTTGTATGTACTTATGAGTTTATGGGTGTGTACATATGCATACATGTTTGTGTGCATGTTGATGTATGTGAGAATGTGTGTAAATGTGTGTATGTGTATGGGTCTTTACATGTGTGCCTCTATGCACCCATTTGTACATGTGCACATGAGAATTTGGGCATGTGTGTGTGTGTGTGTACTTGTGGTTGTGTATATATGTGTGTGTGGATGTGTTAATGTGCTTATGTGTGATTATACAAGTGTGTGCATGTGTGTCTTTGCATATGTGTGTTCTTATGTGTGTTTGTGTGTGTGCACCCACTTGTGTGCTTATGTGTGTAGTTATGAGTTTGAGTGCATGTGCGTGAGCATGTGCACACATGTGTCAGTGCATGAGTGCATGTGTGTGTGTACATGTTTGTGCATACATGTGCATGTGCAAGTTGGTTTGCATATGAGTGAGTGTGTGTACGTCTATATGCATGTGTGCTTCTACGTATGTTGGTGCATATGCATGTGAGTCTGGATTTGTGTGTGTGCTTGTGAGCCTGTGTGTGTGCTTATGTGCATGTGTCGATGGATGTGTGTATGTGCTTGTGCATGTGTGTGTAAGTATTTATGTGCATGTGCAAGTGTGTGTGCATTTGTGTGCATGTGTGTGAATGTGAGTGTGTGCATGTATGCATTATCGTGTGTGTGTGTACGTGGATGTGTGTGCACTTGTGCATTTATGTGTGCATATATTTACGTGCATATATCTATACATGCATATGCATGTGTGTGCATTTGAGTGTGTGTCAACTTCTGCATGTGTATTTATGTAAATTTAAGTTTGCACATGAGTGCGCATCAGTGCATATTTGCATGTGAGCATGTGTGTTTGTGTGTGTATGTACATGCTTTTCTATGTGTAAGCATGCATGAGTGAGTGTGTGTGCCTATGTGTGTGCATGTGTGTGTGCCATGGCAACTGTATTTGGGTGTATTCATGTACATCTGCTTGCATTTGCATATGAGTGTGTGAATTGATATGCACACGTGTGTATGTGCATGTGTGTGCATTAGACCATGTGTGTGTGGAAATGTGCATGTGTATGCATGTTTATGTGTGCACTTGTGGACATGTGTGCATACGTATGGTTGTGTATGCACATGTGTTTGTATGTGCATGCATGTGAGTGCATGTGTGTGTATCGTTGTGTGTGTGCATGTGTGTATGTGTGCATATGCATGTGCACGAGTGTATGTGTGTGCATGCTTGCATGTGTGTGTGTGTGTGCATGTGCATAAGTCAATGTGTATATGTGTAAGTGCTTTTGCATGTGTGACTTTGTTTATGTGTGTGCATGTGTGTGCATGTGTGTGTGTGTAAATGCATGGGCAAGAGTGTGTGTCGATGTGTGAGTACATATGCATGCACATTTGTGTATGTGTATTGGTGCATGTGTATGTGTGTGTGCATGTGCATGTGTGAGTATTCATGTCTGTACTTATCTATGTTAGCATGTTTATGTGTAGGGCGTGGGAGTGGGTGTGCATGTTGATGTGCATGTGCATGTACTTTTACATGTGTGCATGAGTGTGTGTGTGTGTGTGTGCATGTTCTTGCATGCATGCGTACATGTGTACTTGGGTGTGTGTGTGTTCATGTGTGTGAGTGTGACTGGTTGTATGTGTGTGTATGCATGCATATGGGTGTGTATGTGCTTGCACATGTTTGTTCATGTGGATGTGTACATGTGTGTTTTGTGAGTACATACACATGTGCATGTCTTTGTGTGTATGTGTACATGCACATGTGTGTTTGTGCAAGTGTGTATGAAAGTGTGTGTAAGTGTGTGTGCACCTATGTGTGCATGTGTCTGAGTGCATGTGCTTCTACTAATGGTGTGTGTATGTGTGTCTATGCATGTGCATGTGGGTGTGTGTGTGTATGAGTCTACTTGTGTGTGTGATCATGCGAGTGTGTGCATGTCTGTGATTTTGCACCGCATCTTTATGTACAAATGTGTGTGTTGTGCATACCTGTGTGTGTGCATATGTGTGTTCACATGTGCCTATGTGTGGGCATATGTGTGTGCACATGTGCTTATGTGTGTGCATGACACTTTGTGCATGCTTTTGTGTTTATGTGCATATGTGCATGTATTCTTGTGAATATGCATACATGTGTGTGTGCATGAGTGTTTATTTTTGTGCATGTGTGTGTGTTTCTTCTTGTGTGTGCAGGTGTGCATGCATGTGTACGAGTGTGTATTTGTGTATGTATTTATGTACATGTGAATGTGAGTGCTTATGTTTGTGTGCATGCTTGTGTTTACATGAATAGTTGGGTCTCTAGGTGGTTTATGTTTGTGTGTCCATATATGTGTATGTGCATGCACATACATGTGTATGGGTGGGGGTGTTTGTGTGTGTCGGTGTGTGTGTGTGTGTTTGCATATGAACATGTGTGTGCGTGTAGGGTGTGTGCACATGCACTTGTGTGTAGGTGTGGGAGCATGCACGAGTGTGTCTTCCTATGTGTGTGCATGTGTACATGCTTGTGTGTGTTTGTATTCATGTGTGTGCATATGTGTGTGCCTACTTGTGTGTATGTGCATGTTTGTGTATGCCCATGTGTGTGTACGTGCTTGTGCATGTGTGTGTGTTTGTGTGTTTGTGTGTGCATATGTGTACGTGTGTATATGCATTTTTCTATGTGTGTGCATGTGCATGTGTGTGTGTGGGTGCACATGTGTGCATGTGTCCTTGGGTGTATGTGTGATGGCATGTGCATGTGTGTACATGTGTGTGAATTTTTGTGTGTGCACTTGCTTCCATGTGTGCCTATATATGTGTGTGGGATGGAAAATTTTGTTGGTGTGTGCATTTGTGTGTGTGTGTATTTGTGTGCGTATGTAGGTGCAAATGTGCATCTATGTATTGGTATGTGTAGATGTGTTTGGGTCTATGTGTGTCACATATACATGTTTGTATGTGGATGCACATATGTGTATGTGGGTTAGCATGTTTTTGTGTGTTTGTGTTTATGTATGTGTGTGTGTGTGTACATATGTGTGTGCTTGTACATGCACGTGTATGTTAGTGTACATGTGTGTGCATGTGTGCGTATGTGCATGTGTGTGCTTATGCATACATGTGTGGTTTTGCATATGTGTGTGTGTATTCATGTCTACATGTGCATGTGTATGTATGCTTGAAATTGTGCATGTGCATGTGTTTTGTGAGTGATTTTGTGAGTGCACGAGCATGCTAATGTGTGTGTGCATATGCTTGTGTGCCTATCTGCATGTTTTTTTGTGTGTGCATATGCTTGTGTTTTTGCATGTGTTGATGTGTGTATGCATGATTATGTGTGTGTGCATCTATTTGTATGCAAGTTCATGCTTGTGTGTGTGTGTGTGTGCATGTGTGTGTGAGGGTGTGTTTGACTACATGTGTGTGTATGTGTGCTCTTGTGTGCATGTATACGCATTTGTGTATGCATTAACATGTTTGCATGTGTACATGCACATATGTGTGCATGTTCTCATTTGCGTGCATAAGTGTGTGTGTACATTTGTGCACCTTCACATGCGTATTTGTATTCCTGTGCATGTCTATCATCGAGCATGTGTCTATGTGCATGAATATGTGTGTGTTTATCCATCCATGTGTGTGCATATGGATGCATGTAAGTGTTTAGATGTACATGTGTTTGCATGTGCCTATTTGTTTGTGCTTATGCCTATCCAAGTCCATGCATGTCTATATAATTTATGTGTGTGTGATTGTGTCCATTTGTGTGCATGTTTTTGTGCATGTTCATATGTGTTTGTATGTAAGTGTGCATGCATGTGTGCATGTGCATGTGTGTACGGGTGCATGTATGTGTGTGTATGTTTATGCGTGTATGTGCATGTTTGTGTATGTATGTTTTTATGTGTGTGTGGGTGCATGCATGAGTACATGTGTGCATGCAATTGTATGCATGTGTGTCACTATGTGTATCGGTGTGTGTGTGGGTGGGTGCATATGCGTTGGTATGTGTAAGCGAGTGAGTGAGAGTGTGTGTGTGTATGTGTATATGTGTGTGCATTTGTGTGCATGCATGCGTGCATGTGTGCATGCTTGTGTGTGTATCTTTATGCATGCACATGTGTTTGCATACTTGTGTGTTCTACATACATATCTATGCATGTGTGTGGCTGTGTTTGTGTGTGTGTGTACATTTGCATGCATCAATGTATGCTCACATGTGTGTATCCATGTGCTTGTGCTAATGTGTGTGTACTTATGTGTATTTTTGTGTGTGCAGGTGTGTGTGTGTGTGTGTGTGCATGTGTGTGCAAAGTTGTGTGCATGTATTTGTGTATGTGTGTGTTTGTATACATGCATGTGTGTGCTTATATGCATGTGCATGTGTGTGTATGCATTTGTGTAGGTTTGTGTGTTTGTGTATGCATTTATGAGTGTCTCAAGGTGTGTCTATAGTTGTGTGAGTACACACTTGTGTGTGTGTGTGTGTGCACGTGCTGCCTATATATGTGTGTGTATGCATGTGATTATGTGTTAGTGCATGTGTGTGTTCATTTGTGTGGGTGTGTGAGGGTGTTAATGTATTTGTATGTGTGCATGTGTGAATGTGTTAGTGCATGTCTATACATATGCATTGTGTATACATGTAGGCACATGTGTGTGTAGTGGTGTGTATGTGTGTGTGTGTCCACATGTGATGGTGCTTGTACATTTATGTGATTGTGCATGTGTGTGTGCATGTGTGCACTGTCTCTATGGATGCAGTTTTTCTTATGTGTGTGTGCTTGTGGTTATGACTGGTGTGCTTGATTCCATGCATGTGTCTGCATGTGTGTGTGTGCATATGTTCACGCACTTATGTGGGTATGTGTGTCTACTAGTGCACGTGCATGTGTATGTCAACATGTGCATGTGTTTGCATATGTGTGTGCATTTATTTCTATATATGTGTGTGTGCATGTTTGTATGCATATGAGGGCATTTGTGTGCCTTCATGCATGTGCACATGTGTGCTTGTGTGTGTGTTGTTGTGTGTGTGTGCGTGCTTGTGCTGACGGGTGTGTTTGGGTGTGTGTATGTGTTCGTGTGCATGCTCTTGTTTGTTTGAGTGTGCATGGCACATGCATAAAAATGTGTGTGAGCGTGCTTTCATTTGTTTGTGTGAGTTTGTGCTTTTGCATGCATGTGT